>VMDO01005345.1:0-112846 GCA_007922755.1 Pedetes capensis
ATCTAAGTTTCCCATCTAAGTCTTCTCTATCTTTTATTTAGTAGTATTTTTCTATATGTCCTTGGGTTCCAGTTCTGTTTAAGATAGAAACTTTTCCTGTAGTGGTCTTTGTTTTTATCTTGTTAGAACAATTACATGCGATTTCTAGTCCATGTATATTGACATCATTCTTATCTTCCCCACCACCCCATTATTATGATCCAACCTTTGAATAGGATTGTTCCTTCTTGTAATTTTGAGTCAGCTCCCTCATATGAATGAGAACATGTGTTGTTTCTCTTTCTGAGCTCGTGTTCGTTCACTCAAAATAATTTTCTTTAATTCCATCCATTTTGCTACAAATGACCTTATTTCATTTTTCTTGATTGCTGAGTAGTATTCCATTGTGTATATATACCATAATTTTTTTTAATCCATTCTTCTGTTGAAGGGCACTTTGGTTGGTTCCATATCCTTGCTATTGTGAAAAGTGCTGCATTCAATCCTACTTTCAATAAATATATTAAGGTTTTCCTTAGTGTAGGTCTTAATTAGAAATGTTTTGCTATAACAGTGTCCTAAAATGAAGCAGTTATGTGAGTGGATTCAGAAGTATACAGCTAACTTTCATTTTTTAAGCATCCCCACATTTAAATATTCA
Source organism: Pedetes capensis (assembly GCA_007922755.1). NCBI lineage: Eukaryota > Metazoa > Chordata > Mammalia > Rodentia > Pedetidae > Pedetes > Pedetes capensis. The sequence continues at coordinate 641 of VMDO01005345.1, forward strand.
AATTATTAGATTTTACTTGTAGTTCTACATAGTACTCATTGGTATTTATAATAAACATCCATGGGGCATTGTAAAAGCCAATTTTTTTTCCCCAAGATGGGCTATAAAGATGAAAAATAATTTAAAAGCTTTTTTTTAGTTTAAATGTGCTGTATTGAGTTTGTCAGAACTGAAATGAAAGTCTCAGGTACATACTTTGGGCATTTCATTTCAGGGGTAACAACAGAAACTGTGTTTGAAAAACTTAAAGTCTGATACTAAAATTGAAAATCAGTCCATTAATTATCTCTTCTACTTGTTTATTCATTCTTTTTGTCTTTGACTGTCTGTTAAGCAAAATGTGACTACTCTTAGGCTTAGTTGCGCTCAATAGCTAGAATGCATCTAAATGCACTCAATTCCAGAGTTGGAAATAAACGGAGATCCTGTGAGGTATCTCTTTAACAGGAAAGATGTGTATAATTAGGCAAATAATAGAGTTGTGTATGAATTTTTTTTCTCCAGTTTGTTAACTATATTTTTAATGTCTGTTTAACACTTAACTGGTGATAATGCCCTAATGAGAATATAACTGGTGACTTTAGGTCACTAAGACCTGTATCCTTATATAGGTATGAGTAGGATGTGTAGATATTTCTTTTTCCTGCAAGTGGCTAAATGTTTTAGTTTAAACTTTCCTTAAAATATTTTGTTTCAAAATATGTTTCTTAACATTTTATAAATAAAAGACAGTTATTATCACAATTTCTGCACAGCTTTACTAAAAAGCATTACAGATCCCCATCTGAGGGTCTCGATCCTTCTCCTAAACCTGCAGCTGCTTAGGAACTGGGATGGACAGTTATCCAGGTCACTTGCTTCTTTGTCTTATAAATCTAATTTATTCAAAATTTGTTGTAGACATTCGGAAATTGAGGATCATCAAGCTTCATAAATATATGAAATTGGACTTTTTTTTTTCAGTTTTATTTCTATAAGAATTATATTACATAGAAACAGGGATAGTAATTTTTTTTTTTATCATTCTTAATGATTGATGTTGGGTTGCAGAGACCTAAACCCTCTTGTATCTCATACCACTTAGTCAAAATTGCACACTGAACTACCCAAAAAGTAGGTCTAATATTAAGATGATACTGAAGAAATGAGCGCTTGCAAAGAATTAACTGCATGAAGCGAATGTAAATGCATCACTAGGGTCCTTTAGACCCACGTTACCAGTTAAGTGTTGATATGCATTAGTATACACTAGCTTTTTTTTTTTTTAACATGTTCTTAAATTTGCTTTTTAAGATCCACAAAGGACTGATAAAGCCATATCCAAGCAGGATAGTTTCTTGATTCTGTCTTAAAATTTGTCTCACACTGCACACGCCTGACACCTTGTATGTACTTAGTATTTACTGAATGAACTTGAGTTCTTTCTATTATTCATGCAAATTCTTTATGGACAGAATTCTAGAATTGGAAAGGTCAGACTATTTTCTGATGCAGTATTTATTGTTAGGTGAGCATCACCAGTCAAGGTGTTTGATTATTAAAAGAAATATAGGAATGAATTACATGTAGCTGTTGTCTTTTCCCATTCATTTATCATTCTCTTTTTTTGTAGGCTACCTTTGTTTTCTGACTTTCTTGGTTTTTTACCTTACACGTGAATCTGGAAATTGTTCATTTACTGTGTAGTTGGCACACAGTGCTAAGGAGCCTACACTAGATAGTCGAAGACAAGATGGACCAGATATTAAATATTAGTTTACGTGGACCCATTAGATCCCTGTCACAGCAACTCAACCCCAACTGCCCTGGTAACCTGACAAAAGCCATAGACAGATGTGTACACCTGTGTTCCATCAGAACTTAGGAATCCTGAAATTTGAATTTCACATGGTCTTTTTCATGCTTCATAAAATGTTTGTCTTTTGATTTTTTTCCCCCTCCAATCATTTAAGTATATGTAAGCCTCCTTCACTCATAGACCTTACAAATAGAGGCTATCAGTGGGATTTGGACCACAGAGTATATGCTGATCCTTGCCTTTATCAGGTGGTGGTATATAATAATTGACATAGAATAAAAAGCAAAACATGAGGCCTGCTTGTTCTTACATAGGTAACTTTGTACTGCTTTTGTAACTAGCATGTAAGAGTTATCATATTAATATGGTGGGTTCTGCTTTCAGGTGGCACACTTAGAACGAACAGGGCATTACTTAACTGTGAAGGATAACCAGGTGGTTCAGTTGCATCCCTCTACTGTTCTTGACCACAAGCCTGAATGGGTGCTTTATAATGAGTTTGTCCTAACAACAAAAAATTACATCCGGACATGTACAGATATCAAGCCAGAATGGTAAGCATACTTTTTGTCTGAATGAATTTTTAAAAGTATTTTGCCCAGAATACAACTCTCTTGCGGGCAGGAGGCATAGTTTTCTCTTTAGGCTCATTGGGTAATTTGGTTTTCTGCTCAGGTAGGGATAGATAGAGATATTGATAGATATAAGTAAGATATAGATACATATATATACACACATGTCTGATCCCATCAGATCTCAGAAGCTAAGCAGGGTTGGGCCTGGTTAGTACCTGGATCGAAGACCACCTGGGAACACTGGGTGCTGTAGACTTGGGAGAAGGACCCGGGTAACCCACTCCCAAAAAACAATCTGCCATTGAAAATCCTACGAATAGCAGAGAAGCACTGATGATAGTGTTTCGCCTGTTGTATGTAGGGTCACTTTGAGTCAGACACCGGCTCAACGGCACCTCAACAACAACAAGGGAGATATATATATACTTTTTTCATATATGCACATGTGGGAGAATTGACCTGATGATATGATTCTGTCTCTCACTTTTTGCTTTGGTGAGAGTGTTGGTATGGACAGGATCAGGATTTGAGTAGCATCAGGAGTTTCTTTGGAGCCATTTTCTTTTAGTGCTGAACTCAAGTCCATACTGTTCTTTTGTTGCAGAAGCCTGTCTTTTGTATTTTATTTGTCCTATTACAATTACATGGGCTGGGATTTAGCTCAATTGGTAAAGTGCTGCGCTGCAGTCTCTGAGGACCAGGGTTCAATTCCCAGCACCGCAAAAATGGGAGAAGGACCTGGTAATCCACTCCCAAGGCAATCCCAAAACAGTCAGCCATTGAAAACCCTATGAGGGTCTCTATGAGTCAGATACCAACTCGACACCTAACAACAACAACAACAACAATTACAATTAACCACTATATGTAGGTGTTTTTAGGAGCTGTGCAAGCATAAAAATTACAGCTCTTTCTATCTTGGCATATTTGTTGTTAGGTGCCCTCCAGTCAGTATCCGACTCATAGTGACCCTCTATACAACAGGGGAAACACTATTGTCAGTGCTTCTCTGGCATTCATAGGGTTTTCAATGGCAGATTGATTTTTGGGAGGGGGTTGCCAGGTCCTTCTCCCCTTAGCATATTAGCTTTGTAAAAATGTAATTGGAACTGACTAATTTTAAGCAGAATAACCTCAACACTTCTGGAGTTTTGTTTTTATTTATTTTTGCCAGACCCCATTCTGTAACTTATGATGGGAAATGTCAGCCAGGAGTGGTGGGACTGAAAGCACTCAGGTGGTGTCACTTGCTTAATGTTGGGTGGCACCTTCCCTACACTGAAGTATGTCTTGACATTTAAATTGTGTAGAACATTACCATTTTATCTTAACTGCTTTGTTGAGAAGAAATTGTATAGCTAACCTTTATAAAAGATTTTGGCTACATATTCTTTGGGATATAGAGTTATATTTATAGCTATCAAAACATTGAAAATGAGATGGTATAATCATTTGAATATCAACCTGTTTCTTAATATGGAACCTGTCATATAACCATATCCTTAAAGTGGCAGGTAAAAGTAGTGTGCTAAAGCAAGGAAATCCATGGCCGTATGTGTTATCATCTTCTTGTTAATGTAAAGAACGGATTGTTAAAAGAATATATCGTAGGACTGGGGATGTGGCTTAGTGGTGCAGCATTTGCCTAGCTTGTGCAAGGCCTGGGTTCAGATCCTCAATGCTGCCAAAAAAGAATCTTGAAAAAAGGTCATGGTAAATTTAACAAAATTTGTAGTTTACTGTACTCACTTTATTTCTAAAAGTCACGTTTGTAAAGATTTGACATTTATATTTTTATCATTGCTTTTAATTTGTAGATTTGTCTTTCTCCATTAGTAATGATTAATGCCTGATCTATTACCAATAGTAATGCTTTAGTTAAATATTAATTTGGTGATTTTTTTCCCCCATTCTGGACAGGTTGGTGAAAATTGCCCCTCAATATTATGACATGAGCAATTTCCCACAGTGTGAAGCAAAGAGACAGTTGGACCGCATTATTGCCAAACTTCAATCCAAGGAATATTCACAGTACTAAATTCAGTGCTTAGAACTGAAGTTATTCAGAGGACAGCTTTAAAAGATGAATGAACTCAAAAGTTCAAGTTGTGCTCTTCACGTTGGTTCAATAATGGCCTTTATTTGAAAGCTTTTTAATTTTTCTTTACAGTAAATATTCCATTCTGATTTCATAAATTAAACATGCCTCCCTTTTGTGTTGACACTGTAGCTCATACTGGAAAAGTCGATCAATGTTTTGCAGTTTATTGAAAGTAGTTCTATATATAACAATGTTATAAGCATTTCTTTAGAAATGGTTGAAAATGCTTCTAAAATGTGATTATCGACCATGGTATGCATGATCGTTGTAATTGTTGACATTCCTTTTAGAAGTTGTGAAATGTTACAACTTGTGCTTATGTAGACACAATCTTCTGTCTCAGTACAGAGGCACTGACTTCAATAAAGTCTATTTATACTAACTTTGGCCAAAGCCCTTTGGTATCTTTATTCTAATCTCCAGGTATAGCTGCTTCTCTTCCCAAATGTGGGGCTTTTTCTTTTTTTGTTATAATTATGCTGTTATTACATATTTAGCATGTTTCTACAAGGCATACTCTTTAGGTAAAGTAGTCATTAAAGCAATATTTTTAAGAGCATAGCGTAGTACTTTGTTAGGCTAATGAGTATGTGATATAGTGGGATGAAGTATGTAATATTTTTTGAAGTTGGATACCAAAAAACAGAAAATGAAAAGATGGCCTTTTCCTTGTCTTAAAGTTCACGACATAAGGCTGGTAATTTATTACAACATTTTTGTTAGATCTTGTTACACTCAGATGAACATTTGAAGCACTCCAGCCTCTGAAACTCTGCTTGTTTTATATAGGAGGAAACAATATTGTAGATCTCAGTCAGTAAAATTTTCAGTGTTGGAAGTTTTATACAATATACAAAGTAATTTGTATAGTGTGTTCAAATGAAAATATAATGTTCCATTTCCTATAACAGGCAATAGACAAGTTAAAAACCTTTTGGAACCAAAAATGAGATGTTTGATGTGGCCCATCAAAGATTTTATAATAAATCAGTTGTTTTCACTTGAAGACTAAATACTGTACTTATTAATGTTTGGACTCCCCCTGTCCCCCTTCCCCTTTTAAACTTTAATGTTAAAGGAAGTGTGTGTGTGTGATTGTTTTAAATATACATGGAAAATATTTTTTAGTTTGTGACTTAGGAAATTGGTTGTTCAAATTGATTTTCTCAGGCTACTAACATCGGTAGCTATTACTAAATGATGCTTGGTGATTGGAAGCATTCATGTGCCTTCTGTAGATGTGTCATTTTGTTCCTGGACACTAATTTACATGCTGAGACAGTGTTTCAGGTTACATTTAAATACTGGTTTCTGAGTTTCCAGGGCTGGAGTGTTGCTTCCATTGTGTGAGTGATGACCCTGCATTGGGAATGGCCACACGGGAATAGTAGAGTAAGCTGGGCTCTTACTCCCCTTCACAGAACCTACTCTACGGGCTCCAGTTTTGCTTGGCTGGACACACATTATCAAACCTGAGTGTTCCTTTGTACGAAATGGTCAAAGGTATGGACTTCAATGCTTGTGTTCGCTAACCCTTTCTCTTACAGATTTGGCAGCTGAATGCCAAAATTATTGTAGTTTTCCTCAGAACACACAGGGCTATGATTAAAATAATCCCTTCAAGGTATAGAGTAAGAAAATAAAATTAAAACTTTTTTATCCACAGTAATACTCAGAAAATCTTTTGGGAGATTACCTGAAGGGGTCTTCTTCCTTAGTTTTTGCCATTGAACCTTGTGGCCTGACATATGCTAGGCAAGTGATTTTTGCCACTGAGTGATAGCCCCATGTGAGCTGTGTTTTCTTGTGAATATGGTATAAGGAAAGATCATTAGCAAGTAGAACCGTGGACCCTTCAGAAGTTGAGGAAATAAGATAAATTAATGAGGAATGAGACAGAACAGTTTGTAAGAAGGCCATTTAGTCAGAATCAAAAAAACCCAAGAGCATTCTATACTCAGTTTATATATATACATCATCCTCAGTCTTAGAATTTTAGGGTTATAAGGTACAAACACACAATTGGGAATAATTTTAATGACCAACCTCCTGCTCAGATATTTTAAGGAAAACATTACCTCTGAAGGCCACCTAATAATTTTGCTGGAAATGCTGAACTAAGAATTCTTTTGAACAATTTGGTTTTAACTTTTTCTTTTAAAGCATAGTTAAATAAGGCTATATGATGGCCATTTAGGTATTTGGAGTTAACTGTTACTTTCCATTTTGTTTGGGTTCAGTAGTTTGTTTTCTTTTCCTCTCTTCCTTCTTCTAACATGGCTTACGGATATCCTGAACATTGCTGGTTAAACTCTGCTAGATGGTCTCTGGATTGTAGTCAATACTACGGTTTAAGCAGGCGGACTGCAGTTGAACTTGTATATCTCAGAGGACCAAACCAGCCATCACTTCTGTTAATGCAGCCTAAGATTCCACTAACCTTTCACACAACCACAGCACGCTTTTGGCTCTTATTAATGTTACTGTAAATGTAAGGCAGCCAATTATTGCAAGAGGGACTGGGATTTAGCTCAGTTGGTAGAGCACTGCGCTGCAGTCTCTCAGGTCCCAAGTTCAATTCCCAGCACCACAAAAATGGGAGAAGGGCCTGGCAATCCACTCCCGAGGCAATCCCGAAATAGTCAGCCATTGAAAACCCTATGAGGGTCGCTATGAGTCAATACCGACTCAACGGCACCTAACAACAACAACAATTATTGCAAGAGAGTTTTAATTTTTGTAGTTTGGGACTGAGAAAAGACCTTCACAAACCTTGGGCAATGTTGATCTTTAGTGACGTCACTACACATGCTTACGTACCCATAGCTCATTAAGTAGTATCAGTGTAAAAAAATTAAAGGTGAGAAAGGTATACATTGATTATAAATGTTTTCAAACAGTCCTATACTTATTCTATGAAGAAAATAACATACATTGTTTGCAACTGAAGTTGATCGTTCTGTAAGTACTTATATGAGCATTGATTTGCATGTTGCAGGGTTTTTTCATATTAGAGGGGATGAGGAGAGTGTTGTATTCATGCTCTACACTGTACCTATGAATAAAATGCCCCAAGGTAATAACCACTGCACAAGTGGTCAAGTAGTTCACTTTGCCAGCAACAGGGCAAACGTGTTTATTCAGAATTAATTAATTTCTGGGGCTTGTAATTCTATTGATTTGGCAGTGGCTAGATTATGTAAATTTTGTAATTTTGCTTACAGTGAATTCTCTCTGTAGCTTGGACTCTGGATAATTGCTTATTTTCTTTCTTGCTCTCCCCCTACACACCCACCCCATCAGTACTGGGGGGTTGAACCCAGAGCTTTGCACCTACTAGGCTAGTGCTTTACCACTGAGGTGTGCCCTTAGCCCTTTTTTACTTTTTATTTTGAAACAGTCTCTGAGTTGCACAGGCTGCCTCTGGCCTCGAACTCCCATCTTCCTGCCTCAGCCTCCTGAGTTTGCTCGGATTAAAGATGTGTCTAACGGTGCTGATTTGTAAGGTATTAGAAGCCAGCCCAGCAAAAGTAGCTCATTCTAGCCACCTAGTCATTAGTTATGTTGCCAAGATGAGCTCACACCTGGGAGTTACACATTTGACAAGTGTTTTACAACTTTTTTTTTTTTTTTTTTCAGTACTGGGGGTTGAACCCAGGGCCTCGCGCCTGCATGCTCTGCAAGTGCTGGACCACTGAGCTGCACCCTCAGCCCACTTTTTTACTCTTTGACTAAGTTACGCAGACTGCCTCTGGTCTCGAACTTGCCATCCTCCTGCCTCCTCCTCCCTAGCCGCTGGGATTACAGGGGTGCGCCACGGCGCCCAGCTACAATTTTTTTAAAGGGGATATTTTTTGTTCCATTAAAAAAGATGCTACTTTTTGTAGACTCATAATTTATATTAGTAAATTGAACCTGGTTGAGAATTCACATCATAAAGATGTGAAAACCACATTTATATAACTTGATAACTTTTAAAAATCATTTCTTCCTGAGACAATTGTATTTTACTTGTTAGTAGTATTCCTTTATAGAATTTAGAATACTGACCATTGTTCGATTTATTAAGCACCAGCTCTGAGAAGGCATTGTGCAAGGCTACCTCTAAAGATAGATTCATAGTCAGAGATCATCTCAAATTATAGTCTAGTTGGAGATTTAAAAATGTGTTTAAAGAACTATAATGTGAAGCAAAGTGTGATGAATTTGGTAAGAATGATATAAAGAGAGATCAGAAATCAGAAGACTGGTTAAGCTTAGACAAGGCCTAAAAGTTGATATCCTCACAGCTGCCAGGAAAGTGTGAGGACATTAAGTGGTCAACAAGGAGCCATTGGAAGTTGTGAGGGAGGACTAGCTGGGGTCAGCTCACCCCTCTGACTCTAGCCACAGTTGTTGGGAGTTCAGAATGCCTGATGGTATTTCAAACAAAGCTAGAAATTCCTAAAATTTTAGATTTTATTTTTTTTTATCTTAATGGTTCATTCTGGGCTGCCATCTAGAACTTCTACGTTAAGTACAGAAATTTTGTAGAGAAAGTAGTATTTTGGTTGAGTCTCAAGCAATTACTAGGATTTCAACAGGCTTCTAAGGCTATCTTAAGAAAGTGATTAGTAGCATTTCTGGCCAAGAGTCATGGGGCAAAGATGGTTTTTAATGTTCTGATTTCTTGAGGTATAACTTATGTATATGGGCTGGGATTTAGCTCAGTGGGTAGAGCACTGTGCTGCAGTCTCTGAGGCCCTGAGTTCGATTCCCAGCACCATAAAAATGGGAGAAGGGCCTGGCAATCCACTCCCAAGGCAATCCCGAAGCACTCAGCCATTGAAAACCCTATAAGGGTCGCTATGAGTTGGATACCGACTCTACAGCACCTAACAACAAAACTTATGTATAGTACGCTGCCTTTTTAGGTAAACAGTTAGGTAAAATTAGACAAATATATACAGTTATGTAATCACGTGTCAGTATACAACACTTTCATCATCCCCTCAACCCCCCTCAAAAAAAAAAAAATTTATGTGTCTTTGAAGGATAGTTCCCTTCCCTTACTCGAGTGCTAGACAACCACCAAACATTGGTTTTTAGTTTTGCCTTTCCCAGAAGGTAATAAATGGAATTTCATGTGTGTAAGACCCTTTCTGTGTTGCATATGTTAGTACATCCTTTTTCATTGCTGACGAGTATTCTATTATCTGTACGTCATATTGATACAGTGCATTTACAAGTTGCTAGACTATTTCTAGCTTTTGGCTGTTATTAAGAAAGCTGTTTGTTTTTAGGGTTTTATGTGAACAAATATGTTTTTATTTTTCTTGTGTTGATAGCAATGAATCAAGATTTCTGGTTTATAAGTGCACGTTTAACTTTATGAAAACTGCCAGGCTCGTTTTTAGCTTGCTCTCTCATTTTGTTCCTCCACCAACAGGAAGTGTTTCAGTTGCTCGGCGTCATTGCCAGCATTTCATAATTACCTATTTTTATTTCATATTTTAGCCATTTTAGAAGGTGTGCAGCTGTACTACATTGTGAGTTCAGTTTGCATTTCAGTAATAACCAAATACTAACGATGTTGATTGTCTCGTCATATGCCTGTTTGCCATTCATGTTTCTTAGGTTAAGTTTAAGTATTCATGTAGTCTGTATTTTAGATCAAAATCCTTTTTGAGCTAGAAGTTCTGCACATTTTTCCTAGTCTGTTGCCTTGTCACTTTCCCACAAGTGTCTTAAAGAGCAGAACTTTAAAGTATTGATGAAATCTGTGTACGTTTATTTATTTATTTATTGGCTTGCTATGTGGCTTTTATTTTCAGGGTCACTTTATGGTTTGTTAAAAGGGCAACAGCGGAGCCAGTAGGGTTAGGACATGCCCTGTGTCCCTTATGGAGTGAGGGTGGATGACACTGGATTTGAGGGAGTTGAGTTATGGAGGACCTTGAAGTTAATGAAGAGTGGGTCCCGGCATAGTCAGAGGACAGATTGCAAGAGGATGAGACACTAAAGCCCCAGTAACCCAGGTAATGAGTTTGAGTCAGAATAGAAGAATAAGAGGAACAGCCAAGCACTGAAGTAGCAGTATAAAGCCAAGCTGTCCTCAGACACAGCTGGTTTAGGATTTGTATGAATGTATGGTTTGGATGTGAGTTGTCGATCTAGACTGGAGATGATTTATTGAGATCCCAGTTGCCACCCAGAGAGAGAAATGGCTTAAATACAGATCCTTGAATAAGGGAAGTAGGAGAGGTGACACCAGAGTTAAAACACTTTGCAGTTCATAGCACAGAGAGGCACCTGTAGGTGAGATTGTGAATCGAAGGCCGCTGGAGTCATAGCTTGGTTTTTAGTCAGCAGGTTTATTACGTAGGTTCAAAGCAGAGGTGACAGGCAGGTAGCCAAAAGGGCCAGATGCAGTCTGCCCATGTGTTTTATGTGACCTTCGTGGGATATTTCAAACCAAGAGAGCTGCTATTTAGAAGTGGACAGAGATCACATGAAGTTTCAAAACATACGTACGAATGGTATGGGCAGATTGGCGTAAAGTTCAGCATAACGTGGATTAATCCATTGCTCTGCTGGTGGCTGCCCTTGTGTTATTTACTGTAACCTATCATTCCTTAAAAATCAACATAGTCCCCCTTTTAAAAATGTGGTTGTTGTTGTTGTTGTTGTTGTTGTTGTTGTTGTTAGGTGCCGTTAGGTGTAGGCATGAATCTTTCAGTTCACCACCACCCTTGTGTCGCCATTTATTCCACCTACCTGGCCTGTCAGTATTGTTGAGTGAGAATGGGTTTAAGAGTAGAGAAGGCTCTCAGAGGCTGCTTTTTATAAAGACTTGCAGGTGAGTAAGATTGAGGCCAGCAAGAGGAATACTTGGCAGATTTTTGGCAAAACTTAACACTGTCATCTTTTAGGATAACGTTGAATTGAGATTACACTTGGGAAAGGTGTGGTTGAGGCCAAACTTGTTGAGTTGGCCTTGGCAATAAGGAGAAAATTTTCTTAGGATAAAGATAGAAGGGAAGGCTAAGGGACCACAACTCTTAATAACCCCTTACATCTTGGTGGGGACGAAGGGATCTGTATATATGAGTGTCAAGTGATTTGAAGGAAGTAAGTGTGAAACTTTGAAAGTGGTTTGCTTGGAAGTAAGCAAGAGGGCATTTTGGATGTGTGTAGATCTCAATGACTTTTGACAGTGAATTCACGCTGTTTCCTTGGCAGTAGCCTGGTAGCCTGAGAATGAAAAACAAAGGGAAAGCCCAGGTTAATGATTGAGGAAGGTGGTAGAGCTTTTAGGATTTTGGAATTGAAAAGAGTCATCAAATAAAGCAGGTATTTGTTTATTCTTAGGGTTCAATACGTTCATTTGCATGGCACCTACACCCATAAACTCATCTAGAACCAGGAGGTTTTCCGTATGTCGAATGTTCCAGTGATGCTTGGTTCATGGCATTGATGAGTGGATTCTACACTCAGTAGTGTATGTGGTGTCCTTGAGCCATCTTCATTTCAGCTCAAAACTGCTCTTCGTATAAAAAGGTCTATTTAGCCCATTGAGAGTAGAAATTTTGACTTAGCAAAGTCTGAGGAAGGACCAGAGTGAAATATGATGTTATCCATTTTAGGAAATGACTGTTGTAAAACATTAATGAATGGTTATTTTAATTATTATAGAATTGTATGTTTTATTTAGATTATATAAAGAAGAAGGATTGTTGAGAATAGATACAGGGAAATATTTTATCTTTTTGACACTATCACTATTTTGTGCTTTAGCAAAGAATCTAGTATTCCAGCTCCAGAGGCGGAGGCGGGAGGATTGCAAGTTCGAGACCAGAGGTAGTCTGCTTAACTTAGCGAGACCCTGTCTCAAAAAGTAAAAAAAACACAGGCTGGAGGCGCAGCTCAGTGGTCCAGCACTTGCAGAGCATGCAGGCCTGAGGCCCTGGGTTCAACCCCCAGTACTGCAAAAAAAAAAAAAAAAAAAAAAAAGTATTCCATGCATGGGAGGAATTAATCAGTGCTAATCACATTTTTGGTCTGGGATTTAGCTCAGTGGGTAGAGCGCTGCGCTGCAGTCTCTGAGGTCCTGAGTTCAACTCCCAGCACCGCAAAAAAAATGGGAGAAGGGCCTGGCAATCCACTCCCAAGGCAATCCTGAAGCACTCAGCCATTGAAAACCCTGTGAGGGTCGCTATGAGTCGGATACCGACTCAACGGCACCTAACAACAACAACAACAATCACATTTTTAAAAGGGGGACTATCTTGATTTTTAAGGAATGGTAGGTTGCAGTAAATAATTTTGTAAATGAGTAAGAATTTTACCTCTGATTTGATAATGGGTATATGCAATTTTTCAGTGTACAGTCTTAGTTCTCCTTGGTACAAAAACGTACTGAAGACTAGTTGGTAAAATGTTTAAAATTCTTACACTTTATATTTGGCTGGTTTGTGTTATTCCTCTTCAAGGGTAATTGTACTAACGAAACTTTGTGGCTTGAAATATGATTTATACTTCATTTTCTTACCTTTTTACATGTAAGAAGAGTAGAATGATGAATTAAAACATTCTCTAAACTTTAAATTTGTGAGTCTATACTTGTCTTTCTAGAGAGATTGAATTACCTTAATGAGACAAGAATTTCTACAAAAAGTGCAGACTACTTTAGAGATGTCTGCTTAAAGTGATGCGTAACTGATCAGGATCTGCTCATGTTTTTGGTGAAAGTTAATTTATCAGAGGAAAGGAAAGTCTTGGAAAGCCAAATTTTCACAGTTTTTATTTTGTTACTCTAGAGTAACAAAATGTTAGGTATCTTTGGGTATGAGGAATTTACACTACTTGTAGCTCTCAGACAGTTGTCATGTCTTAACCAAGAAACAGGAAGAGTGAAGGTTAAAAACGGTGGAGGGAAAGAGAAAGCAGTCAGTGGCAACTTTGGTTTCCTTATTTCAGAGGAACTGGAGTCGGGTCACATGGCCACTTATCAGCAGAGCTGAGGTGCCTCACTCCTGCCCAGGGAAGGGCTCCCTCGAGGATGTGATGTCATTTTACCTGAGCTGGGTATCAGGGAAGCCTTGGTATACTGGGCCTGGTTGGAGTCTTCATAAGCTGCTCGGCTGTAAAATTCTGAGGCTCATCCTAAGTTTAGAAATGTTTGCATTCGGCCTCATTGTGGGTCATTTGGGCCCAGTAGTTTTCCATTCAGGTTTAATGTTCCCAGGAAAGTGGGCATGAAAAGGTATTTTCCTGTGCCCTTTGTCTTAGTCTGCAAGGATCTGATAGCTTTTTACTGGGGGCCTCCTCCTTTACACCAGGGATTTTCAGTACAATCATTCCCTGATTGTGGTTTTTAAATGACGCAGTGATGTGGCTCGCCTTTCCTGAACCTAATCCAAAAGTAACTAAAATCTGCAAAGGAAGCTTCCCATTTGTGCTCCTGCTTGTGAGCTCTTTGTAACTTAAAGCCATCATGATAATCAGTTGTCTTTTCCATCTCTCTACTGGGCATCTATTCAAGTGTTTAGGGATGTTCTCCTTTGCTAGGCTGGGAGTTGCCTAAGGGCCAGAGCCATGTCACATGTTACTATGTCCCTAGTACAGCACCAGGCCTGGTAGGTAGTAACTTTTTATCACATCTTTTAGAATGTCATTAGTCTGTGGTTTCTGTTTGCTTTTCCTAGTGCTAGTCCCCTCCTCACTGGTGGTGGTAGAACTTACCTTAGATCTCTTTTTTTAACTGGGTTGTGCAAATGTGAAGTGTAATGAGATAGGCATTATAATATGATGAGTGGAGCATGAGCATCATGAACTGATTAATCTGAGTGTTAAATCCCAGCTCTGCCATTATCTAACAGTGAATTGTAGATTTATGACTTTCTTGAACTGTTTCTTCATTTGTAAAGGAAGGATTGATTGTAATAGTTGGCAAAGTGTCAGATTCAGTAAATGAAATGATACATGACCGTACATCTGGTCCAGTGGTTGCCCGAAAGTGGCAACCTTTCCCCCATTACAGGTAGTACTAAATAAAGCTGATTCTTACAGCACCTTAGAAACATTCATTATGACCTTCAGAGGTCACAGTACTCTTTGACTCTTAGGATTCTTAGTTGAAGTTTCTGGAAAGAGATGCCCTGTGGATGTTGCTGTGAATATGACTTGGGGAGTTTAACCTGAATGCTTTCCCTTCCCTGAGTTGATGCTTGAGGGGAAGAGTCTAGAAAGGATGAGTGGGATATTATATTGAAAGAAATCGCAAAGTTTTCATGGATAATGCACATTTTATTTGACCTGAGTGCAGTGTATTTAAGGATACTATAGTCTGCTGAATTCAGCATCTGATTATCAATAAATGGCCAAAGTATTTGTCTATAAGGGAAGCTGAGGACATCAAATACTTTCTAAGAATTCAGTTAAGGTTGGGGTGTGTGTGTGTGTGTGTGTGCGCGCGCCCCCCCCCCCCCGCTCTTGGGAGCTGAACCCAGGTCTGTCCTTACTTTGTAAATGCTCTACCACTGGGCTGCACTCCTAGGCCAATTGAATTTTTTTTTTTTTTTTTTTTTTTTTTTTTGAGACTGGATCTCACTAAGTTATGCAAGCTGCCTCTGTCCTCCAACTTGCGACCCTCCTGCCTCCACCTCTGAAGTCCCTGGGCCCAGCTTGAATTCAGTTAAGTTTCCAGGGAAAGGCCATGTTTGTTCTGGCCTTCACTTGGTCTCCTGAGGAGGTTTCAGCTCAGCTAGACCAGCAGGTGCAGGTGCTTAGACTTAGCGAAGATAGTGAGCCCTGTGGTATATAGCAATTCTTTTTCATCTGTTATCTTTTTTTTAGGTCTGTAAAGGGAGAGAGAAAATAATAAAATTTAAATGACATAATAGTGTTTAGCTTGCTGTACGTCATACTGAAAAGTAATACTGATGGTTTTTTAATAGGTATGAGATTTAGGAAGTAATTTTTAAAGAATAATTTTTACTTTGTAAAGTATTAGATTCTTTTTGCCAAATTTCATCTGGTCAGTAATTATTAATAGTACCAGTCTTATTTTCATATTATTTAATTATGTCTGTATAGTATAAAGACCTACTTAAACTTAAAACTTTTTCACAGTCAGTGGGTTTCCTAACAGAATTTCTAGGTGTTTTATTAGAAAATAGAAATGAAAAACAGATAAATTGTAGTTCATAATGTCCCCCCTTCCAAGTCATTATCTAGTTTGTGACTATACCTCACAATCCTGATTTTTCACTGTTCATATACTAAAGCATCTGTGATAAGCCCTTAGTATTGAGGAAATGCTGGACCTGGTGCCGGGGGGTTAAAAAAATATGATGACAGGCTATGAAATAGTGTTGTCATGACTTATCAGTGGCTAGTAAATAGGGTAGTTGCCTTCTGACACCATTTTGAGTGAAGGCAGTTTAATTGCATTGCTTCTGTTCAGATAAGCATTTGAAAGCCACAGTTAAATGTGTGAATGCTGTGGTTAAAGTATTTCCGTTATAGAGGATTTGATTTCTTAAGTGATTTTTTTCTTAAGTTCCACTTTACATCAAAAGTTATTTGGAGAATGTCTTAGTATATGTGTACATGGAGAGATTTAGCCAACCGTTGTTTGAAAATCCAGTGATTACAAAAATTGGGAACTTGAAAACAATTGACAATTGGTGACTTATCCCCCTATGATTTCCCTTGGTAATCTTGTTGGAACAATTACTTCGGATTAAGAATTTGTAATTTTTTAGCTGTGGTGTTTCTACTTGAAGATTTTCCTTGGGGAATGAAGATTCTACTTTCTGGGCATATCACATTCATGCTTCCAGCCACATTGCTTTTTGCAGTATTAACAATAAACACTCAAACTGCTAAGTATTTACCAGAGTGCTCATACAGGAATGTTGCATCCATTTGAGCTAATTTTTGCATGCTTTTGTCAATTCAAATTTTCTAGTAGGTTGAAAATCCACTTTGGTTTTCAGTGATGAATGAGTTTCATCCTCTGATGAGTCAACCTTTTCAATTTTTGAGAGAGAAGAATTTTAACCTTTGTAGTCATGTGGTGCTTTAAAATTCAAAACAAAGATCTTATTCCTTGACTCCTAAAATGATACTGTGTGCTTTTTTTGTTTTTGTGGAATGGGAGGGCCAAATGGGTAGTTCTTTTGCAATTGGAGTAACTCAGAATTAGAGAACCTACTGAAAGGGACCTCAGGAATCATTGATTTCAAACCCCCATTTTCAAAATCCAAGCCCAGTAGATAACCAAGCTCTGTTCAAGGTCATTCAGTTTGTCCTTTGTTCATTCTAAGGGCTTTTCTACCCTATGCAGCATACTCCTGGAGGGTTTTTTAATGACCCTACTTGATTTCCTGCTTTCTCCAAGTAAAACTTGTTCTTGAACTATGCCAATGGCATTAAGATAATAGGGATATAAAATTTGATGTTACAAAAGAACATCTCCCTTTCAGTGATTTATCTACAGAGGGCGTTTTAGGCCTTTACTAATTTCAGTCTTTTTTCCTAATCATTTGATTAGCTTTTGATAAGCCTTGAAATCCTGCTTCTTTACAGATAAAGATGATGTGTCTTTATCACTAAACTTACAGGCAATACATAACCATATCTTGATTTTATTTTTGTTTTATTTTGAGACAGCCTCTCCCGTAATTTGGGCAGCGACCTCTGGCCTTCAGACCAGCTATCGGTGCTCTCCCATTTTGTGCTTAGAATATTTATAGACTTGGAAGTGTGGGCACAGTTGCTCAAGCTGTTTATATTGGTTTTCTTTTCTGCTTTTGTTGGTGTTTGCTGATACCTTATAATTCAGTTATCAAATTTAATGAAGTAATCGTTGCCTTGGTGCTATGAAGTTTAGGTTGGGTAATCATCGTAACAAATGCCATGTAAACTGTATGATCCCCGTGGTAGACATTGCTGTCTGTACTCCAGATACTTCCGGTTTGGGGCTTATGGTAGGTCTGCATTTCCCTCTTGGAATTTGGTCTGACCAGATAACTAGTTTAGGCCAACGGGGCAGTAGAAACACATGGGTTACATCTGGGTGGAAGCTATAAAAGCACCGGCAATGTGCAGTTCACCATGCTCCCTTTGCCCTTGCTATGGCAGTGTTCTGGGGCTAGGTGTCACAGAGCAAACCTCCCACGTGAGCCAAAATGAAGATAAGCAAGAAATCAGCTGAGATTGTAGAAACCACTGAAATTTGGGGGCTGTTTGTTATGACCATATAACAGCCAGTCTTGACTAATGTACAACACGTAAGGACTTAAGCAGTATTGTGCTATTCTGTCTATAATCAGTGAGGCTTATGGTGAAGGTACAGTTGTGAGTTATATTAAAAACTAAATCTTCTGAACTCTTAACAAAAGAGAGTGTCAAGATCTTTCAAGCGTATGCTTGAGTTGAACTTCATTTCTACTAAGCTAACATGAACAGGTGAATAAGACAGAATTGATGCTTTTGAGTTGTGCTGGGGACGAATACTGAATATACATACCATTCATTTCCAAAAACCCAACAGATCTGTTCTAGAGGAAGTTCAACCAGAGTGCTCCCTGGAAGCAAGGATGGCAAGACTATGTCTTCCATATTTTGGACATGTCAGGAGGGACCAGTCCCTCAAGAAGGACATCATCTTTGAGAGAGCGGCAAGTCAATGAAATAAAGGAAGACCCTCATCTGGATGGATTGGCACATGCCAAGAAGTGTTTTGTTCTGTTGTACATAGGGTCACTATGAGTCAGACACAACTCAATGGCACTTAACAGTATGAGCAGAAGTAGAAAAAGATGGCGATTTGATATTTAGTGAGCCTCTTCACTTCTCCTGGCACTCCTTGACCTGTTTGCACAAATGAGCTCGTTTAATCCTGGCATCAACCCTCAGAAGAACTCTGCATGTTGTTCTTATGGCACAACATAAAAAGTAAGGCCAAGAGATACTAGATGCCCTAGGTCACATACCTAGCTGATAAAATATGAGGAAATTATTTCAGAACATCAGTGCCCTAAATTGATATTCTAACATACGGTGCCCAATTTCAGCTTAAACCTAGAGATGAGGTAGGAATACCTACTTACTGAAGTTATGCTCAATTTCAGAGCTATTCTGCTGGGCACCATAGCACACATTTGTGATCCCAGTGACTTGTGAGGCTGAGGCAGGAAGATGGGAATTCAATGCCAGGTACAGCCTGTGAAACTTAACACATTAATAAGACACTTTCTCAAATTAAAAAATGATTTGGGGATGCAGCTCAAAGGTAGAGTGCCTGCCTAGCATGTGCAAGACCCTAGCTTTAACTTCACTGTACTGCAAAAGAATAATAGTCACCTGCTCCCAGTTTTGTCATCAGTGAAGTTAGGATAGTATCATATATTTGTATTAAGTATGAAAGTATTTCATATTGGTAAGGCAGCATAGTTCCTAACTATGTTAAAATATCAAGTAAGTTAGGATTTGGTTTTTAAAAAATGGGAAGTGTATACCATAGCTCAGAGCCTGGAAGAATGTTGGTTTTTGCAATTGGTGTGGGGGATTGACCTCAGGGCCTTAAGTGTGCTAGGGAAGTGTCTACCCCTGAGCTACACCCTCAGCCAGTGTCTGTTTTCATGGAGGCTCTCATATCTAGGCTAGGGTTGATCTTGTTTCCCACCTCTGACCAAGTTTCCTTGTCATCTATTCATGCTGTCTCCCTTAGATTTTAGCTTCTTGGTTCAGCAGGCAACACTCCCTTCAGCTTGCCAAGAGTAACAAGTTGGGCGTCTTCAGGGAGGGAATGTGACCCCTGAACTGCCTGGGTACCTGCATTGCCAGGCCTCTAGCTGCCCCCACTCTGCAGTTCCCGGCTCTGAAGGTCTTGTTGGACAACAGTTTTCAGGGCCTAGGGAAGCGAATGGGCTTTTCTAGGATGGTGACAGGTGGGGTGTGGCGGAGAGGGATGCAGCTGTATGATGTAGGGTGCAGTGCAAGGGCAGGACATTGTAGTCAGCCAGTTTGAGTTTGTTCCGTGATGATGGTGCCCACCTTTTACAGCTCTGTCTGGGGCTGAATGTACTGATTTCATCATTTCCTATTTGTGTGGCTTTGGGACAATTAACCCTTGATACCTCGATATTACCACCTGCAAAATGAGACAACAATAGTACCTACCTCATAGGGTAGTTGGCATAGTTCAGAAAGATTATGTCTGGGAAATATTCAGCATGTACCTGATTCATACCAACATCCAGGTGATAGTAGCCACCTTTGTTGTACCTTGTCACAGGAAATAGCCAATTTTCTCATTCCTGTGCATCAAATGTGACGACGTGACATTACCCTCAAAGCCCTTCCTGTCTTCTGAAGGCTGGTGGATACTGGCCGTGAAGTCAGGCCCACCCCACACTTCTGTTGCTGGGGAGCCCACAGCCATTTCCCCTTTGTGTCTTTGGCCTCTCCAGGCTTGTCGCAGCTCGCTTCACAGGTGTGGGTGCTGCCAGTGTGCAGTTTCCCTTTGCTTTGCCTTGCCTTCTGGTGATTTCCTTATCCTACGCATCTCCATAGGGTGGGAAAGAAACACAAGGGTGAGACTGACTTGTCGTGCCATTCCCACTTTCTTGTTACTCTGATTATAAACCTGCACAGTTGAGAAGCCATTTATAATTTGCAAGGGACTTGCAGGTGTATTATCTCCGATGGACATCATTATTCCATTTTTGCCTCTGTGGAAGCTAAGGCTTAAACAGAAAGCATGACTATCCAGGGCTCTCTTAGCTATTGGAGACTCAGCTAAAGTTGCCTTTTGTTGTTTTGTTTTGTTTTAAACGGCAGGCACAGAGGGTTGAGTTAATCATACATACCCTTTAGCAGATGACAGGTTGTCATCATTTGTTCAAATAAGTTCCTCTTATAGTACACGAAGGCCCGAGCATGGCCGTGTTCCAGTAAAGGCTGTCTACAAAGTGACAAAGGTTGGATTTGAGCTGAGCTGTTTGCTGATCTCTGCTCTCAGGTACATATTTTGTACTTCACGCGAAGGTCCTTGTTTCTATGTGTCCTTCCAGATCAATATTTTGTTTTGCAGGGCTGTGTTCTGAATTTACCTCTTACATATCATTTTGTTTCTGGCTTGCTTTGTTTCTCCCTCAGTCGATGCCGTAAGGTCCATTCTTGCCTGGGTACATCTAATCTGCCGCTTGCCACTGCTCCATGCTGTTCGCGGGTACCACCCCCACATCTTACCCACCCACTCTTCCGGGATGGACACACAAGTTGTAGCCGACTCTCCCCTGCCATCCAGGAAGCTGCAGTGGGCACATGCTCGCACATTTCCTGTGCGGTTCTTGAGATCCCAGAGTGGCTTCTTCAAGCGAGTCGCAGCGTATCGCTCTTCCTGATTGCTGCCGAGCGTACACTGCCTCCTACACTGCTGTGAGGAATTGGCATTAATCCACTTTGTCGTTCTTTGCCAGGTGAATAGCTCATTGTTCTCATTTCTGTGTCTCTAATTACTAGTGAACATGTCTTCGTGGACATATAAGTCTAAGTGTTCTAAAGAAAAGCCAGCTTCCTTCCCTTAAGCCTCTGCTGGTCCTTCCCAAAAGACTGCAGAGTTTTTAAGGGGACTTTTCAAACACTCATGAAGGATGGATGTTTTGAAGGGAGCTCCCACGTGACCACCCCTACTCCCCCGGCCCTCACATCCACATTTGCCAACCTCCTTATAGCCCTTCTGTACTTTTTTGGGTTGTTATAGAAGGGTTTTCAAGTCAATCCCAGACCACATGCCATCCCAGTCGTCAGTCAGTCTGCAGCTGTGCCCAATCAGGACGTTTTAAAAAATATCATATACACCATCAACCCGCCTGTCCCAAAGGTCAGTCTCCTAATACCCACATTCACATTTCCTCGGTCATCAGGCCTGGCCTGTTGTTTCATTGTAGTGTCACTTGGTTGCTTCTCCACCTGATGCCTGGCGTAGGGCCCTTAGACACATTTGTGGCCTTCCTGCCTGTGGGAGTCCCCCTGTCAGCCCCCAGGGAACCTAGTGAGTCCTTTCCTGGCCACCTCACCATGGCCACAAAGACTGAGCGTCCAGCATTCTGACTGATCCAAGTTGGCTGTACACCAGCATGGTACGCTGAATAAGGGCCCCTACAGTTGTCCATGTCTTTGCCCTGGAACCTTTGAGTATATTAGCTTTCATTCCAAAAGGAACTTTGTAGCTGTCACTAAATTCAAGCTCTTAAAATGAGAAAATTACCCTGGACTTCTTTGGTAGGCCCAGTGTAATATTGAGGGTCCTCCTAAGGGGAGCGGCAGTGGAGGTTGGAGTGATGTGAGGAAGGGGCCACAAGCCAAGGAATGAAGGTGGCTTGCAGAAGTTGGAAAGGCAGGAAGCACATTCTCTCCTAGAACCTACGGAAGGTGCACAGGTCTGTTGACGCCTTGGGTTTAGTCTGTAAGACCTTCTTGGACCTTTCCCCTCCAGAAATGGAAGAGAAGTTTGTGATGTTGTAAACCTCTGAGTTTGTGGTAACTTCTTATAGCTGCTGCTGTTAGGTGCTGTCAAGTCGGGTCTGATTACTAGTGACCCTTTGTACAAAAGAACTACACACTCTCCGATTCTGTGCCAGGCAAATGGTCTTTTTTATGTTTAAGCCCATTGTTGCAGATACTGTGTCAGTCCATCCAGTTGAAGCTCTTCCTGCTTTTCATTGATCTGCCACTCTCCCAAACAGGATGTCCTTCTCTAGGGATTGGTCCCCCCTGACAATATGTCCAAAATACATAAGATGCTGTCTAGCCATCCTTGCTTCCAGGAAGCACTCTGGTTGCATTTCTTCCATGATGGATTTCTTGGTTCTTTTGGCAGTCCATGGTATATTCAACAGTTGTCTCCGGCACCATAATTCAAAAGCATCAGTTCTTCTCTTGTCTCCCTCAGTCAACATCCAGCTTTCACAAGCATAGGGTGCAACTGAAAATCCCATGGCGTGAGTCAGGTGCACCTTTGTCTGCAATGTGACATCTTTACTTTTCAGCACTTTAAGGAGGTCTTTTGGAACAGCTTTTCCTAATGCAGTGTGTCTTTTGATTTCTTACCTGCTGCTCCCATGGGTGTTGATTGTAGAACTAAGTAAAGCAAAATCTTGGAAAACCTCAATCTTTTCTCCATGTGCCATGAAGTCGCATATTACAGCAGTGGAAATGAGTGTGACCCGAGGTACATGTTTTGTGTGGCAGCTACCACTGCTCTAGCAATACCATCTGGCCTCTTCCTTTTATGCCCCTGCCTGCCACGCCCACTGCTTTCACCTCTGAGTTTCTACTCCAGTGCTCCTTACTCAAAGCACTATCACCATAGTGCTATCACTATAGTCCCCCTTTAGCCTGTTCCATTTTTCCTCATTGCACTGACTACAACCCGACATTACAATAAAAGTATATATTTTTATTTATAGATGAGAGCAGGAACTTAGTTTTGCTCACTTTACCTGGCACAAAGTTGTTAGGTGCCATCGAGTCGTGTCCGACTCATGGCGACCCTCATAAGGTTTTCAATGGCAGTTTGTTTCCGGATTGCCTTGGGAGTGGGTTGCCACGCCCTTCTCCCATTTTTGCGGTGCTGGGAATTGAACTCAGGACCTCAGAGACTGCAGAGCGGTGCTCTACCAACTGAGCTAAATCCCAGCATGGCACAAAGTTAGAGCCCATGAAATTGTTGCTAAAAGAGTAAAGGAAGGAAGGATACTGCTTGTAAGGATCCTCTGACTTAAAGTCTTCCTAAATGACGTTCCCATGTCACCTATGTTCTTAGGGTGTTTGCATATTTCTTCTTCGAATCTTTCAGTAAAACAAGGACACTGCTTAAATCATGGAAGGCTTCAAATGCACTGCAGGTTGCCACTGCAAATGAGGAAAAAAAGAGGCCTGGTCCAAGGCCAACAGCTTTTTTAAACCATAATTGTAGGGATTTGAGCCATGGCGCTGGGCCAAGGGCAAAAGTAAACTGATGGCTCTGAGTAAATGGCTCACCTGGGCTATCAGGGAGTGGAGTCCTACTGTGTGCTAAAGTTGAATCCTAATTCACCGTCCTTGGTCAGCAGAGCTGGGAGCAGGTGGGGCCATCTGGCTTTGCTGGCCTTGCCGTGTGGCTTGAAACATTCCCCGGGTCTAGGTTTAAGAAATGGTACCTGGTCCTGAACTTCCCTTCTGTTCTCCCATCTGGACCCACCCTTCCCGGGTGCCTGTGAGACACTTGGCAGGTTTGATGATACTCTTGGGGACAGAGAAATCCTGGCACTCTTGGCTTAATGCAAAGGCTGCTGGCAGCTGGTGACTGGGCGACTCTGTGGGCCAGGCATTGGAGCTGCTGTTGGAAGCTCTTCCTGGTGTCAAGGGCTGTTGGCAGGATTAAGGGCCCTGGGAGCAGCCTTGAGCCAGTGGGAATAGAAGTGTGGGTAACTCCGCCACTTGTTCACCTGAGTGCCACACCGTGTCCCTAGCAGGCTGGAGCTCCCCTGGGTCTACAGTAACATTTCCCTGACAATATTTCCCAGGATCATCTTAAATAAACAACTTGTACAAAATGTTTGTCTCAGGCTGTGCTTTTAGGGGAACCCAAAGTAGAAATCGGGTTGGGATTTAGCTCAGTTAGTAGAGCGCCGCTCTGCAGTCTCTGAGGTCCCTAGTTCAATTCCTATCACTGCAAAAATGGGAGAAGGACATGACACTACTCCCGAGGCAATCCCGAAACAATCAGCCATTGAAAACCCTATGAGGGTTGCTATGAGTCGGACCCAACTCGATGGCACCTAACAACAACAAAGTGGAAATCAGTGCTGAGCTGCACTTAGCCAATCGCTTCACTGCATAAATTCAGTCCACGATGCCCTCTGAGCCTCTTGCTTGTGCCACTTCCCTCTCAAGAATGCCACCTCTGCTTTCAAAGTCCCACTCAACTTTCAGCTGCCTCTTCTCCTCTTCCTCCCAAGGCACCCCCGTTCATTCCTTCCTCAGTGACTGTCCCCTGCTCCGCATTTGGTGCTAGTCAGTGCCACATGGAAGTTCTGATACTATTCAACCTGTGTGGGAGCCAGGGTAGGTGGGGTGGGCTTGCCACTTCCCTCAGATAGAAACTCACAGTAGGGACTATGTCTTACACTTCTTAATCTCTCTTAGAAACTACAGTTTAGGACCAGATTCTCAATGATGAAAGTAGCCCGAAGAGAACCATGCCTGGTGGCACACACCTGTAATCCCAGCAACTCTAATCCCAGCAAGTGCTCTGTGACTGAGCTGTACCCCCAGCCCCCTTTCATGTATTTTTTATCTTGAGATGGTCTTGCTAAATTACGCAAGCTGCCTCTGGCCTCGAACTCACAATCCTTCCTTTGCTGTCAGATTTTTTGGGATTCCAGGTGTGCCATCGCACCCGGCTTAAAATCATGAATCTTTAAAAATGTTATACCTATGCATATTTTAATTTAAAGCATATTCAGGTCTGAGATCCTTGGCAGGGCCACCAGGCCAGGGTGAGGCAAGTCAGGCACCCTGGAAGGCAACACCTGGAAGGAGGGGCTTGCTCTCAGGCTCTGGCCTTGTGCTTGCCTGGATCTGAAAGTAAGTGCCTCAAGGATTGCACCCCAGGCTCTTCACGTGCCTCACCTGAGTTCCTGCTTTGCCCTCTAGGGGCGCTGACTGGAGTTTCTTATCTGTTTTGTGTAAGCTGCACCCTGAAATGCACTGCGTCTAACCACCTGCTTCAGTTTCTTAACCAAGAAGAACTCTTTTTTTTTTTTTTTTTTTTTTTTTTGCAGTACTTTAGAGGGTAGAACTCAGGACCTCACACATACTTTGCATGTGCTCCACCGCTGGGCTGCCCTCCACCCCCTTTAAAAATTGTTTTATGTAGAGACAAGTTCTTGGTAAATTATGCAGGCTGCCTCTGACCTTGAACTCAAAATCTTCCTGCCTCCATCTCCAGAGTTGCTGGGCTTATAGGCGCGATGAGCCACCACACCCTTCGAATCCGAGATTCCTAACGTTGCCTCCAGTGTCTTATGGTTGTCTGACGCATGCCAAATCCAACAAAGTGACTTTTTTTTTTTCAACTTACATGTTTTCATTCAACTTGATTTGCACAGGACCAAGAACTTCTTTTCCCATTCATTTTTAAATTCTTGTGGTTGTTGTTAGGTGCCGTCGAGTCGAGTCCGACTCATAGTGACCCTATGTAACAGCAGATTAAAACACTTCCCGATTCTGTGCCAGTCAAACGATCTTATTTATGTTTAAGCCCATTGTTGCAGACACTGTGTCAATCCATCTGGTGGAGGGTTTTCCTCTTTTGCGTTGACCTGCCACTCTCCCAAACATGATGTCCTTCTCCAGGGATTGTTCTCTCCTGACTACATGTCCGAAATATGTAAGATGCATTTTGGCCATTCTTGCTTCCAAGGAGCACTCTGGTTGTACTTCTTCTAGGACAGACTTGTTGGTTCTTTTGGCAGTCCATGGTACATTCAATAGACGTCTCCAGCACCACAATTCAAAAGCATCAATTCTTTTTCTGTCTCTCTTGTTCAATGTTCAGCTTTCACAACCATATGATGCCACTGAAAATACCATGGCATGAGTCAGACACACCTTCGTCTTCAATGTGATGTCTTTGCTTTTCAATACTCTAAAGAGATCTTTTGCCACAGCTTTTCCTAGAGCAATGCGTCTTTGGATTTCTTGACTGCTGCTTCCACGGGTGTTGCTTGGCTCATTTTTAAATAGGTTTCATAATACACAAACTATGAAAGCAAGTAGGTATAATTAGAGTAATGCTTCCTGGGGATAGGGGGACTCTGTCTTCTTCGCTGTCAGGTTTCCAGACTTGGAACTGTGTATACACCTCACAGGGGCTCAGATGTCTGTTGTAGGAATGAGTAAACCAGCATGGATAGATTTGTGGGACAAGGGTTTAACTCCATGTGTGGGCAATTGCGGGCATACTCACAGCTTCGAGCGTCTCATGGGCTGTGGGCATCATCAGCATGGCTTACCGTTAATCCAGTTTGGGAAGAGAGAGTTGGTTGCAGCAGCTCCTACCACATTATGTGTAAATATTTGGGGAACTGTCCAGAAACATCTTCCTGGTTGTTTCTTTTGTAATCACATTTCTCTCTTGAGCCAAGGACATACCATGTGTCTTCCTCTAAGAAAAGAAAGAGGTAATGAAGATAGTATCTCCATTCCAGTAGGAGATAAGGAACATATATAATTTGAAAAAGAAAACCTACGTAATTTGATTATCTTATATTTGGAAACATGCTTAATACCTGCAGTTTTCATGAACAAATAATAGAAAGCAAAGTTCAAGGAAATATAGTGGTGGGAATATGCAAAAAAGAAGCTGTGATTCTAGGTGTAGTTTCCGTGAAGGCAGACACTATTGATGATCATTCACTTGTGTATCTCTAGTGCCTGGCAGAGTGTGCTTGCCCAATAAAGATTGTGGAAGAAGAGAAATTCTCAGCACAAAATGCACTCCTTAAGCACAACGCAGCTCTGAAGGTGCAGATTTGGGAAATGTAACTTGTGGTTTTTAACAGAAGGCATCTTTTTAAATATTGCAAAACAGTGTTTAAAAAAATAGTACTATCTTTCCAAATGCACCACAACAGGATTATTTTTGTGTACTTCTCCTGTATTCTTTCCTTGGTGAGATCTGGTAGACAATCAGTTCACCTGATTAGCAAAGCCAGTTTTGAGACTGACCAGGCCCCAGGGATGAGGCTGCCTAGCCCTTGGGCAATAGATACACATGGAATTAGATACATGTCCTACATGTCGTAAAGCTCACAGAAACTGCTGCTGCAGAGTAACCAAACTGGATTGTTTGTAGCCGATATAAACCGTGGAACTTTCCAGAGGAGCAGGAGACTGGTGGAATACCATCTAATGTGCCGACACTGTGTACAAAATGGCGGACTTCAATGAGCCTGGCCATTGCAGCAGGTGAGTCTGGAAGCTTCTTTCCTCATTAAGCTTCCTGCCCTCCCCGGTGGAGGGCACTCCACATGCAGCCCCTTGGTGTGGTAGCATGAGCTCAAGTTTTGCTATCTAGTGGCCATTGCCAAGTATCTGTTTTCCATCAGAGTGCCCTCCTCTTTCACCTAGTTCTTCCGGGTCAGCCTTCTGAGGCTATTGTGCCAATTCCATGCAGAAGTCTGATGAGCTCAGCTTTTCCATGTCTGGGCTAAGCCGCATTTTCTTGACTTTTTAGCTCTGTCCCTTTTTAGTTCACTCAATAGAGACATGAGTTTTTCAGTAAACTTTAGGCTCCAGGTCAGCTGGGGATACACTGCATCCCAGTGACTTCCCAATGTGTATGACAGTGACCCCCAAAGCTAGTACACTTTCCACAGCAGCCCAGATATTCTCATGTGCATGTCTATCTGGAAAGGTGAAAGCAAAGTTTCGAGGAACACTAAGTTCCCTTGCTTTGCATAATGGGAGATATCCACCATTTCTATTCTATTTATTTGAAAGAGTTGGGTCTGACCTGTTTATATGTAATTTCACAACTCACCACCAGGTTGAGACCCATGGCTGAAACACCACGGCTGTCATTTCCCCTGTGCCTCCGCACTGAACACAGCACCTACCTCATAGAAGGTACTCGAAGTGCACTTTGGAGCTGGAGAGTGAGTGATGGGGAAGTGGTTGGCCTTCCTGGCCAGCCCTCCCGCTGCCTTTGATTCTCCTCTGGATCGTCTCAAGCTTTTTCATGTTTCTTAAGAGTAAACAGCCCCAAATTGGCCAAACTCTCTTAAAATATGTATTACGCAGTAGAAAGATTACTTCTTGGCCCTCGTGAACAATTTTCTTAAAAATCCTCAAGCATCAGGCTGGCTCCTTCCCATAAGAGCAGCACGGCTCCACCTGTAGTAGACGTGTGTCTCGCCGAGGTTCCCCCGAGGTTTGGGGCCTCTGTGCTTGTTGCCAACCACTGTTCCCCCACAGTAATGACATTGCGTGGTCCGAGTCCTGTGATGGTTAATATTTTTTGTGAATTTGGCTAGACCACATTGCCCAGATAGGCAGTCAAGCGTGGCTCTGTGTGTGTGGAGGTGTTTTAGATGAGACTTAACATTTAATTTAGTGGACTAAGTAAAGCCAATTCCCCTCCATCATGTGAGTGAGCTTCATCCAATCAATCGAAGGCCTTGATGGAAGAAGAGGGAATTCTCCCAGTGGACCACTTCTGGACTTGAACTACAACCCCTCTCTTGGTCTCCAGCCTTCTGGTCTACACTTCAGATTTTGGACTACCGCCTTTGCAGTCTCATGAGCCAATTTCTTAAAACCACCCCTGCCCCTGGTCTCTCTCTGTCTCTGTCTTCCCTTCATTCCTTCCTTCCACCTGTCGGTTCAGTTTCTCTGGACAGCCTTTATGGGTACAGACACTTCACCAGCCTGCCTTTGAGCTTTGAGATTGCTTCCCCAGTGTGGTGAGGTCATTTGGGCCCCGCCCCTCCAGCTGATTGACAAAGATTCTATAGACTCAGCTGTCAGCATCAGGCAGGCTTAAGGTGTTCCGTCCAACTCCACGGCATCTCCTTGTCATCGTTCTAAGTGTCATGCAATAGAAGCGGGCTTGGGCTCACCGGGCTGAAGAGTTGTTCGTCAGGAGCATTTTGGGAGCTTGTGGACTTGAGGGTGCCGGAGAACAGGGCACGAAGTTCAGCGGCTACACTGGGAAGCCTGGATCTGAGGGGAAATGGCCCCCGATGCTGCCACCAAGCAGCAGCTTTGCTTTTCTGTCAGGAGCTGACTTCACCAGAGACACACTCGCCAGGACTGATGTCAACTCTGTGCCAGAAAGTCAGCTGTGCGCCCACCACCACCCTCAAACACAAAGCTTCTTAGCGAAATGGACTCCAAGTCACTCTCTTCCGAATCAAAGTCTGTGATGCTCTGATTGGTGGAGCCCACGTCACATGCCGGTGCCTAGCTGCAAGGGAGGCTGGGAAGGAAAGTTTTCAGCCTGGCTTTGGGAGAAGTCATATAATGTAGAAACTGTTGCTTGCCATAGGAAGGATGGTGTTCAGGGCCCAGGTAGCAGGGAAACATGGCAAATGTACATAGTGTCCTCTAGCAGACGCTTCTCCCTACAGTCACCTCTACTTGAATTCCTCCATGGGCAGAGGGCTGCTTTCTCCTTCTCTCTCCCTCCCTTTCAGTATTGGGGGTTGCACCAGGGCCTCACATATGCTAGGTAAGTGCTCTGCCGCTTTGCTACCCTCCCACCACTCCCCTTTCCTTTTTTGTTTTGAGACAGGGTCTCACTAAGTTATACAGACTGCCTCTGTCCTTCAATCACAAATTGCCTTAGCCTCCCAAGTTGCTGGGATTACAGGCATGTGCCACCACACATAGTAATCATTTGTTAATTAATCTGGCCCCATTTCCTCCCCAGGAGAAGCATCTGCTCTCCCAATGCGGAGAGAGCACATGGGTAAGTGGATTTGTGAACTCGAAAGCCCTTACAAATGGGAGGGATTGAGCGTGAGGGTGGCTGACAGGTGAAACGCCCGAGGCACTGCCTGGTACATAGTAGGCACTGGGTCCACGAGTGTGATTAGTAAAGACAAACGTCAAGTGGCCAGCAGGTGTGTGAGCCTTGCTAACTTAAAGGAAAAGGATCTTAATGTTGGGAAAATATCTCCTCTCTCCTTTTCCCCACTCAGTCCCATAGTAGTGATACAACCCAGGCCAGAAGGAAGGCATATTTTCATGAACATTTGCAGTTGTCTACAACTTTTATATTTGAATTTAATTTTCGGCCAGACTCTGAGGTGCTTTCTTTTATACCCACACCAGCTACCATTCTCTCTTCCGCTGCCTTTTTTATCTTCGGCATATTTTGTAGATCTTTTTTTCCCCTTAGGTTCCTTGTCATTAAAGATATTGGCAACAGACAAAACAGGGTTCCTGTGTGGCTTTGGATGAGCTCCTTAATTTGTTTATGGTTGGTCTAAGTCTTTTTTTTCTTTTTTCTTTTTGGAACTTAGGGGTTGAACCTAGGGCCTCGCACATAGTTTGCAAGTGCTCTACCATTGGGTTGCATCCCCAACCCCCACCTTTTTTTTTTTTTTTTAATCTTACAGAGTCTTGCTAAGTTACATAAACTGTCTCTAGCCTTGAACCTGTGATCTTCCTGCCTCCGGCTCCCAAGTCCCTGGGATTACACGTATGAGCCACCGCCTGCAGCTGGTCTAAGTCTTAACTCTCACGCTGATACACAAAAGAAGATTGTGACGTTACAGGAGATGATGTAGTAATGTACTTTGGTATCTGTCACGCAGTACTAGCTCAGTGAAACTGTGGTCCAGTTATCCATTGCTGTTGATGAAATCATCTTAAATTGAGGGTCTTAAAATGACCATTCAGCTGTATGTCCTAAATACAGGCTCCGGGAGCGGGGCATGTACCTGGGAGGCTCATGGTGCCTTGTGGCTGAGATTGCTCAGTGACATGCTGCCAAGATGGTACCAGCTGGCGGCTGGCACTCAACGCCAGCTCCTCGTGGCTTCTTAGGGCTGTCTAGTCTTCCTCACAGGAATGGCTGCCTCATGAGACTCGGTGTGCCAAGAGACCGTGACCCAAGCCGCAGTACTTCTTATGGGGTGGCCTCTGAGAGCCCCACACAATACTGCCATTGCGTTTTCTTGCTCAAGCGAATCGTTAGAGCCAGCTCAGGAATTAGACCCCACCTGTGGAGACAAGGGGTACTGAGGGCCTTGCCACCATCTTTAACCTGCCAATGGCCAGGGGAGGTGCTTTTCTTCATTGTCCGCCATCCTGAGGCATGAGGTCACCCAAGCCACTGGCTCGTGTGCTGGCGGAGGGTCTTCTCGAGGTCAGTCCCTGCAGCTGCTCCAGCTGGAGAGCAGCAGCTGCTTTCTAGGTCATCTGTGCTGGCCTGGCGCTGAACTGGAGGGTGCAGCTTTGGGAGCAGCGTGGGTCTGACCCTCCATCTCACAGGCTGCACTTTATAGGCCATTCAGTGCAGCCATAGCAAGCCCTGCTTGATCGTGTGTGTGTGTGTGCGTGTGCGTGTGTGTGTGTGTTGGTGAGTACAATGAGTTAATTAATAAACTCACATTCCATGCTCCCCTCTGTCTCTGAGCAAACTGTCAAGATCAAAAGCTCGTATCAGTACAGCTTTTGTGCTCCGTGACGTGGAACATCTTGGTTGCCATTCTGTGTTGTCTTCTGATTCCTTTGGGGACTCATGCTGAAGGCCGAAGGGGTTCTTCACCGTGGAAACCCTGAAGCTTTCTTTATGGCCCTAGGACTGTTTTTATCTCACAAGTACCCTGCTTGGGCCCATTTTCCTCTCTCCTTCAGACACTGATGCCGATACATTATTCAAATGTGTAAAGCCCCATTTCTTTCCTTTCAGCATGTTCCTTATTTCCCAAAGCCAGCATTTCTCAAAGTGAACACTAATAGATCTCGTGTGTCTGTAACAGCCAGGATGTCAAATAGGCCAGGGAAATGCTGACTGGCTTCCCCAACGTCAAGCAAACAGGCTTTGCTCCTCTAGGACTTCCTTGGGACCTTTAACAAACAAATGTGGGCTTTGTATTGCAGAAAGAATTGTAAATAAATGCCACCTCTCACAGACCTACACGACCCCAGTCCCTTTGCACAGAGCGCCTCCCACGACTTGTGTTCTATGGCATGTACTGGGAAATTCTGACCTATACCCCTGCCCTGTTTGGGGTTCTTCAGGCCTGCATGTGTCCCCCCCACCCCACCCCATAGGCTCTTGTCCATGTTTCTGGTGTGTGCCCATCTTCACTCCCTGCAGGCACGGTTGAGTGCTGGCCTCCTTGGGTCCTGCAGGCAGGCAGGTAGCACAAGAGAAGTCTGTCCTCCATCAGTTTGTCCTTGTAGCTCTGGGAGTCTGGGTAAGTCAACTAACCCCCTTGAGCCTCTGATTTCTTAGGTCTGTTGTTGTTGTTAGGTGCCCTCAAGTTGGTATCCGACTCATAACAACCCTACATACAGCAGGGGAAACACTATTGTCAGTGCTTCTCTGCTGTTCATAGGGTTTTCAATGGCAGATTGATTTTTGGGAGTGAGTTGCTGGGTCCTTCTCCCAAGCCTACAGCACCTGGTGTTCCCAGGCGGTCTCCCACCCAAGTACTAACCAGGCCCGACCCTGCTTAGCTTCCGAGATCTGACGGGATTGGATGCCACAGGGCTACAGCTGCAGTCTTCTTAGGTCTAATGTGGAGAAAACACATTTTTGAGCCCGGGGCGGTAGAAGGGTCACAGGTGGCAGTACACACAGCATGGGCCAGCACCGGCCCAGAACATGTTCACTTTCCATACCTGGTTCTGGGACTGAGCCACCACAGGGAGCCAAGAGGGAATGCACGCGCCCCCTAGTGGGCACTTCTGCCTCCGTCACCTGAGCAGAGGTGTTCTCAGAGAGCACTGGCCAGCTGGTTAGTAACTGTAATGAACTGGGGCATGGGCAATTCATCCTCGACTAAAAGGCAAGAAATTATTTAAATGAGGTGATAGGTTGGAGAACAAGGATTGTGGGTACCATCTCCATTTTACAGATGGCGGCCTTCAGGTTACATAGACGCCACATGCTGACTCTTGGGACTGATGGATGGGCCGTTTCCACACACCTGAGTGCCTGTGTGTTCAGCCAGGAGCAAGAACTTATTACCTTCATCATGTGTGGTTTTCAAACTTGAGGAGACAGGAGAAGTATGAATTACTTCATTTTGTCTGTATTTCAAGGTCATCTATATCTAAATGCCTTGCAAAGAGTAAGCAATGATAACCAAAGTTATTTATTTATTTACTTATTTATTTATTCACTCACTTTTACAGTGTTAGGTATAAAACCCAGGACACTGGGCATTTTAAGCAAGTGCCCTACACCTGAGCTACATTCCTGGGAACCAAAGTTGCTGTTCATGGAGAGTTTGCTCTGCCAGGTACGCAAGTGCTTCACATATCTAATCCTTGCACAAAGCCTTGGAACATGGTAGAAATAACTCTCACTTCCATAGCACAAACTGAAGCACAGAGCATTTGAGTAATTTGCTTAAGGTCACACAGCTAATGTGGGACAATAACCAGTATTCAGATCTATGCAGTCCGATTTCACAGCCACGTGCTTAGCCAATACAGCAACATGCCTGTCTAAAAGCCACTTGGTGACTACTTGATTAACCACCTAGTATTTCTGATGTCCCTGCTGTGTACCCACCTATGTGCCGGAGCTATGGAGGATACAAAAGATTCATGAGACTATTTGGTATCTATGATTGCTCCAAAATTGGTTTTGACTTCTTAATAAAGGGTAAAATCCCTGAGGAAATACTGAATGATGAAATTTAAAAGAGCGAGTTTTTCAAAGTAGGAAGAAACTGGTTAATAGCAGGCTGAAGGGCAAACATGTTTAAAAAAAAATTAAAAAAAAAAGAACCAACCCAGGGAAAAATCAACACTGTATTAGTGACACATGTGATTTGTATGCCTGTGAGCAGGAAAATGTGAAAGGGGGCGAGAGACGTCTCCTTGAGTAAATGAAGCATGGAGGTTCATTAGGACCAGAAAAAAAGTGTTCAGCGAGGAAGCCCTGCCCTCAGAGCGTCAGGGGACGGTCACATAAGCTATGCCAGGTAGGTGCAAATTGGAAACTGCAGAGGCAAAAGCATGATCTGAGGAGTACATTTACGAAAATATCAGATAAATAATAAATTATTAAATAGGTTAAAAGCTAAAAGGATCATCGTGTCTGCAAGGCTCTTAAATTCAAGGGGAAAAAATGTCAGTTGGTCTGGTCTGCGAGGGTAGAGGGAGGGGAGTGGAGCCGGTCTGGCTGGACCAGGCGTTCCTCTGAAGACGGAGGAAGACCCTTGGTAGAACTTTCACAGGAAATCATTAGGCCCGGATAGGATGCAGAGCCCTGGGGAAATGAAGGAGCAAGGTTAAAACATCAGGACGTTTGAGAGATGGGAAGTCCCTGTGCTCTTTTGGTGCTCAGGAGACGGGCCTGGCGGGAGGTCCCACTGCCCGCGATGGGGAGATGGGCCCGCCATGCCCTTCTCCAAAGTGGCTGGCCTCTACACTGCCATCTTTGTTTCTGGCTGGTGAAACTGCTCAGGACTGCAGAGCTAAGGTAGGAGTGCACAGGCTCAGGGGTGTGGGAAAGGGGCGAAGACCTACCCGCCTGGGAATGGTTTCCCCTGTGTTAGTCAGCTTCCTGTCACTATGCAAAACACCTGAGATGGTCGGCTTATAAAGAGCAAAGTTTTATTGGGGCTCGGAGTTTTAGAGGGTCAGTCCGTGTGTCCGTAGCCATGTTGCTGGGCCTGTGGTTGCACAAGGTGGCAGGAGCACAGCGTAGAGCATCTCATGGCTGCAAAGTGAAAGAAAGAGACGAGGGTCCCCCAATCCACCTAAAGGACATGCCCCCTGATGGCCGGAAAACCTCCCATCACAACCCACCACTTAAAGGTGGCGCACGCCTGTAATCCCAGCGGCTTGGGAGGCTGAGGCAGGAGGATCGCAAGTTCGTGAGCAGCAGCAGTCTGCATAAGTTAGCAAGACCTTGCCTCAAAAAAGTAAAAAAAATTGGGATGGGGTGCAGCTCGGTGGTCCAGCACTTGCAAAGCATGCAAGTGTGAGGCCCTGGGTTCAACCCCCAGGACCGCAAAAAAAAAAAAAAAAAAAAAAAAAAAAAAAGAAAGGATCAGTTGCCTCCCAATAGCGCGAATCTAGAGCCCACACCTGGGACCAAGCTTTGAAGGCATAGGCCTGTGGGGGACACTTTGGATGTACAGCATAGCCTCCCCCAAGCTGCCGCAGCTCCTTGCTACCTCTCCCACTTGGACTATGGACTTGGCCACCACAGTCTGGAAAGAAAGACCTATGTCCAGCAGAATAGCCAAGTGGGTCTGAGCACAGGATTCGGGGCCAATGTGGGTTCTGCCTCTGCCCAAGCCAGGTGACCTTGGACAAGAGGCTCGGCTTCATATATAAAATGAGAACGATCTTGACAGTTCTTCATCAAGTTCACAGGTATCCGTGCAACGCCTCCTCTGCCAGGCGGGAGGAGATGACTCATCCTCTGGACATTTCGTTGAGGAAGTGACACCAACATCTGCAGATGAAGTTGGAGTGAACCCGGGAGCCATGGAGCATGCGCGGTCACTACAGTAGAAAGATCTGGTGCACCATTGTGAGGAGTGAGGACACAAGTGACGGGAAGGACTCGGGCCGGAGCTGGCTGCTTACCTGGCTGTGTGACCTTGGCTGAGCTCTGTGACCTCTCAGAGCACCATTCCTCTCATCTGTCCAGCGGCGAGAACGGAAGGTAGGGAATGAAATTACAGGGTGGATACACACGCTCAGCGGCCCACGGTCAGAGCCATTGTCAATATCAGTCTTTGCCATGAACAGAGATGATGAGCGAGCAAGAAAATTTCCCCTCAGGCCTTTACTTCAACAGTGGCACTGTCCGAGAGTCGAGAAAGGCCAAAGGTGGCCCTGAGTAGGTTTCAGTTTCCTGTTGGGTTCTTTCTGGGGTTTCTCTCTCTGTGTGTTGTGGGTGGAAGCAAGAGGTGGCGCCCCAACGCTGCACCCAGTGGTGAGGCTGTGGCCAGAGAACAGAGTGTCACACACAGGATAGGAGGACAGGGATTTATTCACAAAGGAGGGGAAAGGAATGGAGGATTAGGGAGAGGGGAAGGAGAGTTGGAGAAGGGAAGCGCGCAGCTGCCGTCTCTGCCACTGGGGTGGAGATTCCCAGGTGTCCTTGCTCTTCTGGCCGCAAGGTTTCACCACTTTGGGGGACCTGGGCTTGACCCTTGGAGGCTTGCCTCTCGGAGTCTTGCCTCGTGAAGCTGTTGGTCCATGTAGCATATCTGGCATTGTAGAGGTTGGGGTCGGATAGAGGTGGCAGGCGGGTTGAAGTAGATGAAGGCAGGTGGGAGGAAGGCTGAAGGCTACGATGGGAGGGGGAAAGAGTGAGATACCTGGATATATAGCAAAGGTGATCCATTGCTATCTTGCCCCATAGGATTCAATGGGAGCAAATGACCCAGGTATAGGGTAAGGGTCATTCGCCCCAGAGGAGAGAGGTTGGTCCTCCAAGTGGGCTAGATGAACTCCTGGGACCAGCCATATTTTGGGGGTACTCTCTATCCCCCTGGGAATTCCAACAGTTTCCCCCAGATTAAATGAGAAACAGAAGGACCTTACTCTGACTTTTCTAAGCTGCCCTGATGGTGAGACTCAGCAAATGATGGATCTTAATTAAGCATGATGCGATGGATAGTACCCAACAGATTCACACGTATGTGTACTGTGTATGGTCTCCGAAACCTCTTCATTCAATAGATGGATGCTGATGTCTTCATATCTCAAATTTAATCTATCAAAATATAAGGCAATCAA
This sequence comes from Pedetes capensis, assembly GCA_007922755.1. Classification (NCBI taxonomy): domain Eukaryota; kingdom Metazoa; phylum Chordata; class Mammalia; order Rodentia; family Pedetidae; genus Pedetes; species Pedetes capensis. The sequence continues at coordinate 37,608 of VMDO01005345.1, forward strand.
ACCGCGCCTGAGTCAGTTTTCTGTTACTATCATCAGGAAATACCTGAAGCTAGGCACTTTATAACAAAAAAAAATTTGATTAGCTCGTCATTCTGAAGGTTCACCATCATGGTGAGGCTTCCACTCTGCTTGGGGGAGGGCCTTTGGGTGGCTAGCATCAATGACAGGAGCACGAGTGGGGGTGAGAGATTGCTCGGTGAGACAGGAGGCCAGGGTGATTCAAGGGTCAGGCTCTTTGTTTTATTTTTGTTTCCATTTTTGCAGTTCTAGGGATGAAACCCAGAGTCTTGTGCATGCTAGACACTGAGCTCACTGCACAGTCTAGGCTCAGCCTTTCATAACAACCCTCTCAAGGAGAACTAACCACCGGGTCCTACCAGAACTACATCGGTCCCTTCAGAGGGCAGCCCCCCAGTAACCTAACTACCTTCCCTTAGGGACCTCCTACAAATCCCACTACTCCGCACACCACCATGCTGGCCACCAAGCTTCTATCACACGCAGGCTTGAGGGCCGATTCCAAACCCTAGCACATGATGTCCATGTCAACGGAAGCAAAAGTGTCCAGCGTGCTCTGTAGGCCAGGCACCTTATATGGTGATTCCATTTCATGCCGTAAGGTGAGTATGCCAAGCCTGCTTTACAGGTGAAGTTACAGAGACCCTGTCAAAGCCACACTGAGAATGGGGCCAGGGTGATCCCACCAGCCCCTGACCCTGGATCCTGACCATTTGCACTAATATTTTTGCCCGCCCTTCCTTCCTTCCATCCTTCCTTCCTTCCTTCCTTCCTTCCTTCCTTCCTTTCTTTTTTTTGCAGTACTGTAGGTTGAACCCTGGGCCTTGTGCTTACATACTTCGCAAGTGCTGGGCCACTGAGCTGCACCCTCCCACCCATTTTTTTACTTTTTGAGACAGGCTATCGCTAAGTTATGCAGACTGCTTCTGGTCTCAAACTTGCGATCCTCCTGTCTCTGCCTCCCAAGCCACTGGGATTATACGCGTGTGCCACCCTGCCCAGCTTACGTTCTTTCTTGATGAGAGTGTTTTAGGTAAAAGATGTTTCTGATCCCCATTCCCTGGGTTACTATTAAGCTTTTGTTTTTGTTGAGAGACCGAAATGAATCTGAGTCTAGATGACTGTGTAATTACCTCCTTTTTTCACTGGTGTATCACTTCAAGCTTACTTCCCTAAATGATCGCTGTCATATTAACCACATCACAGTGGGAACTATTTTTCCAGCACACACCAATGTCCCAGATCATCTTGCTCACGGATTTGCTTACTTACTTTGTTGCGTATCTCGACCCACTGGCCAGCACGTTCCACAACAGCGTATGACCTTCCAGTCTCCCCCGAGATCAGCAAGTGCCCTGTGCTTGGTAAGGGGCTCGTTGCCTCTCTTTGTGAGAGAGCATTGTCAGGCGGAAAGCGCTAAGGTGTGTAGGCAGGGCATCAGGGTCATTCCACTTACTCTCCGCCAGCGTATCGAGCATCCAAGCCTTGATTTTTTCATCTCGAAAATGGACACAATGGTAAAGAACTAATATCATGCAAACTATTGCAAAAAAATAGGGAATGACTTAGACAGGTATTCATGATGTTTGTTTGTTCTTAGGTGCTATCGAGTTGGGTTTAACTCATAGCAACCCTATAATTCATGATGATAGGTGTTAAGTGGGGGGAAAAAGTGAGGTTATTAAGCAGTGTATCAGGATGAATCCACAAAGGATGCAGAACATGGAGATTAAAGGTGGGGCTGTGTTCCAGGTTGTCTGGTTTCCAACCTGAACTCCCTCTGCTTGTATCTCTGTGCCTCAGTTTCCTCATTTACAAAGCAGGGATGATTAGAGTCCATGTCAACATGTCATGGTGAAAATTCATGAGTTAATGTACCGTGTTGGTGGGGTGTTGGCACATTGTAAGAACCTAATAAAGATGAGCTAGTGTTATTGCAGCTATTATTATTGTTCCTACTGTTATTTTGATGTATACAGTGAAAATAAAAGGTTATAAAATGATATGTACAATATAATTCCATTATCAAAGTATTTGATATGTGGCTGGAGGTACATAGACAGTAATGGCATGTGATCTCTATGGAAGAAATGCTTTTTCTCTTCTCTTCTCTTTTCATTTTCCTTCCTTCCTCCCTCCCTTCCTTCCTCCCTCCCTTCCTCTTTCCCTTCTTCCTTCCTTCTTCCCTCCCTCCCTTCCTTCCTTTCTTCCTTTCTTTCTTCCTTCCTTCCTTCCTTTCCATTTTTCTTCTTTCTCTTTCTTTTTTCTTTCTTTTCTTTTTTCTTTCTCTTTTTCTTTCCTTTTTTCTTCTTTCTTTTCTTTTTTCTTTTCTTTCTTTCTTCTTTCTCTTTCTTTCTTTTTTGTTTCTTTCCCTTCCTTCCTTCCTTCCTTCCTTCCTTCCTTTCTTTCTTTTTCTTTCTTTCCTTTCCTTCATTTCTGAGGCAGGGTCTTGCTGTGCAGCTCAGGCTGGCCCGGAGCTGGTAATCCTCCTGTCTCCACTCCTCAGCAGTGGGATTACATGTGTGTGCTACCGCACTCGGCTCTGGCAGAAATGCTTTTTCTTATTCTATTTTGTTCTTTTCCTTCTTTCTCTGTCCATCTTTACCTCACTTCCTATCTTCCTCCTTTTCTTTCTTTTTACAAACATGGATTACATTGTGTAATGAGAACATAAAACCAAGAGAAATCTAAATATTAAAAATAATAAAATAATGAGCCAGGCAAGGCGCACTTCCCAGGGAGGAGGAGCCTCTGGGCCACACTCTGTCACTATGGATGTGGTTCAGTGCAGGGGACATCTGAACCACATAACAGGAAGTCATGCCCACCAAATGCTTTTTTGCCATGCCACACATGACAGTAAACCTCTCACATGCACTGCCCAATTTAATCCTCTCTGCCGACCTGTGTGCCAGGTACCATCATCGTTATCACACAGATGAGGAATCCAGACCCACAGAGCCAGTCAAGTAACTTACCCAGCAGCCCTGGCTTCCAGGTGTGGCTCCTGGCCTGGTCTGTCTGACTCAGAGCCTGAGGGCTGAGCCTCCTCACTGGCCTCGTGGGCCCCAGGCTCGCTCCCAGAGCAGCACCCATGAACTTGCTAGAAAATGCAGAATCTCTGTAGGCCATGATGATGGATGCCTGGAGTCCCATCGACTCCAGAGGCAGAGGCAGGAGCAAGTTCAAGGCCAGAGGCAGCCGGTGTAACTTAGCAAGACCCTGTCTCAGGATAGAAGTGTAAAAAATGGGCTGAGTGTGTGACTCGGTGATAGAATGTTTGCAAAGCATGTGTGAGTCCCTGGGTCCTACATCCCAGTACCACAGAAAAACTACACACACACACACACACACACACACACACACACACACACACACAGAAGGGAGAGATGGAGAGAGGAAAGAAAGAGAATGAAAGAGAAAGAAAGGAAGGAAAGAAGAAAAAGAAAGAGAAAGAAAGAAAGGAAGAAAGGAAGAAAAAGAAAAAGAAAAGAAAGGAAAGAAGGGAGAAAGGGAGAAAAAAGAGAGAAAAAAAAGAAAGGAAGGAAGAAAAAGAGAAAGAAGGAAAGAGAGAGAAAGAAAGAAAGGAAGGAAGGAAGAAAAAGAAAAAGAAAGAAAGAGAGAATGAAAGAAAAGAAAATGCAGAATCTCAGGACCCTGCCCAGCCCTACCAAACCAGCGCCCGCCTTGTGGTGGTGAGATCCTCAGACAATGCGAGTGCTCGGTGGGGCTGGAGAAGCCCTGATCTGAGACACCTTGAATGTACGTGCGGTGTCTCCCTGACTTCCTAACTTTTCGTAGGTTTCCCCTACCTCCTGCCTTCTCTCTGCCTGACCCCGACATCATCTGGCTGAAGTCTGAATCTCCAGCTCTTGGCAGAAGTTAGTGGAAGTGACATCCAGACCATTCTCGTTAGTAACTAGTCCTCAGCTCCCACAACAAGGTTCCAAGTAAAGAACTGTTTGAATCCATGGAGCTAAAGTGGGGATTATCCATGGAGTGTCCAGATCCACATTTTCTCTTTCCAAATAGTGGACGGTAAGTAAGATTTTTTTTTCGTTATTTAAGGAAAATTAAATACTGCAGGTTCCAGAATGAGGGGACCTCTGTGATCTGCTTAAACGTGGTTCAGGGTGCCCTGATTTAAGGGTCTAGCGACAGAACAGCGAAGGTTAAATTCTCCCGGCCGTGGGTGTTTATATATGATGATGGAATGCAAACAAGCATTGTTGGGCTCAGGAAGCAGAAGCGGAGAAAACTTCACATGGGTATTTAATCATACAGGGCCAAGCGCAAACGAGCTTTATCTTCTTGCCAGCCCAGGGTTGGAAACCCATAGAACACTGTTCATTAAAAAGCATTAAAATGTATAAGAAGGAACCGGAATATGGCATTTAGCAGAAGTTTGCTGTACTTTTGGTTGTGTTCTTCATTGGTAAGGCTGTTTGTGCTATAATTCACAGCTGTAGCCAGATGTGGAGTTGAATAACATGGTTGGTGCATGCGTGCAAGCGTGTACACACGTTGTATACACACACACACACACACACACACACAGAGGTTCCTTCCGGTGTATGTGAGAAACCCAAGTGATCAAATATGGTAATTTGGCTTTTCATTTCGTGTGGGTAAAAGGAGACTTAGAAATAAACAGTTTCTCCCATGGATCTCTATACAGACAGCACAAGGAGGTAAGAGTCGCTGTACCCTGCCTTCTCCTGTTTTTTGCCAGTTTCTTATGAAACATCAGGGCTTTTTCACTACTGTTAGAGCCAAGGCAGAGAACTAGAAAGATAAATGATTTAATTCAGCCTGTCAGATTCTGTTTGTTTGAAGCAAGGACTCAAGAGGAGGAAAGCACATTAATTGAGGTCTCAAGGTGGTAGTAGAACACATTTTCTTTATTGCTGCTCTCTGTGTAGGGGGATTGCGTGTTTTTTTTTTTGTTTTTTTTTTTTCCTTTTTTTTTTTCTTCTTCTTCTTCTCCTTGTTCTTTTTAAAGTTTGCTCAGTCTTTTTCAGTCAACTTTTACTGAGCAGGTCCTGAGCTAGTTGCAGAAAACCAAGATGGTTAAGACTAGCTCATGGGAAATGGCATAAATAGGGGAAGGGAGACCCAAGGGATTTCCTCTGGGCCACCACAAAGGGCGGTCTCCGAAAAGGTGGCATCCACACTAGCTCTTGAGAAGGTGTTTGCCAGACAGGAAGGTAGGAAAGGTGCTCCGGGCACAGAAACAGGAAGGAAGAAACTAGTCTCAGAATTTCAGTGTGTCGCCTGCATTTAGGTTGGGAGACCTCTGAGAAGACTTAGAGAAGAAAGTTCCTTGATCCTGGAGAGATAGGGGCAGGGCTTGTGGCTCCCTAGAGGGCCACGTGGGATTATGGGAAATCTTGCCGCATCTGAAATGGGGGCAGCAAGATTGGAGGAACGGGTAAGTGTCATTTTAAGGATTTAGATTTTGATCCAAAGAGCAATGGAAGCCATGGAAGAGAAGCCATCATGCAAGTGTATGATCTGAAAAGATCATTCTGTTTGCAGGGGGAAGCAGGGATGGATGCAGAAAACCTATGAGGAGTCCGCTGTAAGGTCCCAGGAAGATGGGAAGCTGGCCTGGGCCAGGTGACTGAGCACAAGTGGAGAGAAATGGGAATCATTAAGGGCAGCCCTTGGATGTGGAAATCAAGAAGGACAAGGTGTGAAGCCTGTTCCTATAGCCTGGGCCAGCCTTCCTCTTGATTGCCCTCCCACAGCAATCACACGTGTACTCGTTCCTCTTCAAACGGCCCCCAGGACTTCCAGGGATGGCCCAGGTGGGGCTTCTGTAGATGTTTCACCCCCCGGCATCCAGATCCTCTCATTTAGCCAATGTCAGTGTTCAGTCAGAGCACCAGCGTGACGGATGAGCAAGCAGTTCTTGAGTCCAGCCATCACCTGCTCCCCACCGAGCTCCTGAAATCTGTGCTACGGTAGATGCTGCAGATCAGCTCCCTCTGTATCCATTGCAACAACCTCCTAATCAACTCCGAGGCACTTAGAGGCCAGAAAGCAAAAAATGTCACATCCCAGACTCTTATGCACCTCAGATTAGGTGACCAAGTTGCAAACTACCTTCTCCAGACTTCCAGGCAGAAGTAAGCAAGGTGTCCGGGCTGCCAAGTTTAGGGAGAGCCAATGCTGTGGCAAATGAAGTGGCAGAACTTTCTTTTCTTCAGGGGCAGAGGATGGCAGAGTTTTGCCTGTATCCAGTCCCTTGGGGCCATATGGCTTTTCTCTCTGGCTGCTTTGTTCCTATTTCTGGCATCCAAACTCAGTTCTCTGCCCTCCCCCGCAGGAATTATACGACTTAGCCAAAACGTTGTGAGTTCTGTTGACTGCAAATAAGAACTTGCAATGTACACACCAATGAACTTCATTTATGATTATTGTATATTTTATGTATATATATAGTATGTATTGTATATGTATATTTGTGTATGTATGTCTATGTATATATTTTATGTATATGTATATTGTATACAATATACATATATATGTATATTGTATTTTGTATGATTATTGTATATTGTATATAATGTATATTTTTTTGTTTCTGACTGCAATACTTTTCTCAGAACATAGCATGATCTCCTTAAAGACAGGAAAGAGGTCATGTGTCCCCTGTGCAATGTCAACCACAGCGCAGAGCACATAGTAGGTGTGCTCTGAGTAGCTGCCATTTTTCCTGCTTGTTATCCAATCATCTTTCTTCTGGAAACAGGTGGCCACATTGCGACTCAGTTTTCCTCTGGGGAGCCACGTCCTCTCCAGTCTCAGTTCCTTTGCTTTGGTGGTGTTGATTCCACTTCTAGAGCCAGGAGGGAGCATGTGACATTCGCCTGGCCAATCAGAGCATCGCACCTGACTGGCTACCAACGTTAGTGGAAAGAGGGGCTCCAAACCCAACAAAAGCCAGTGATTGAAATCTTAGAGTTTTGCCAGGACCAGAAGGGGAGGTGTCCGTTAGGATCACTGATGCAAAGGAAGAGGTGCTGCCAGGGGCCTGGTGTGCAATTGAGAATGAGCTCAACCCAAACACAAGCAAAGCTAAGAAACTGGGGTGTTGACATGGTTTGAGATTTGTGTATAGCAGCTCTGTCTAAAGACTACCTTGTTCTTCATTTCTTCAGTTAGATGAGCTAAGAACATGGATCCGCCTAAATTTATTTACTTAGTGAGTTGTTGTTGTTAGGTGCCGTTGAGTCGGTATCTGACTCATAGCGACCCTCTGTACAACAGGAGAAACACTATTGCCAGTGCTTCTCTGCTGTTCATAGGGTTTTCAATGGCAGATTGATTTTTGGGAGGGGGTTTCCAGGTCCTTCTCCCAAGCCTACAGCTTCTGGTGTTCCCAGGCGGTCTTCCATCCAGGTACTAACCAGGCCCGACCCTGCTTAGCTTCTGAGATCTGACGGGATTGGATGCCACAGGGCTACAGCTGCAGGCACTTAGTGAGTAGAGTAGGGTTTTTGTCACTCGCAACTGCAACTATGTAGGAGTCCTGACTAATACTGGGGCTGTCCACGAATCTCTCCTGATTGGATCATCGGCAAAAAAAGCCAGAGCTGAAGGTTTTAATTCCCTGTCCTTAAATTTTGTCTAGCACCTCCAACCCACCTTTCTGTAAGGGATCAAGACATAGCCACACTTTTAATGATCTGATGGAGCAAACAATTCAAATGAAGTCGAGATGTAGCCAGTTTTATTATCTTCTTAAACTGGCAACTGCTCCTGGACAGGAAAAGGCTCCAGGTGAGGGCCTGGCAATGAGAGTCACGATGTGGTTCTGAGCTCTGTCTTGCCGTAGACGCTAAGGACCACTGTAGAGCATGGTGGTCATGAACAGGGGTCCTCGTGAGTATGAAAATAATGTCATGAAGGTTTGACTATTGCTCCAGCCTTGTGAGGAGTGTGATCTTGGCCAAGCTGCTTAATTTCTGTGAATCAGGGTCACACTGATTTATTAATGAAAATACGGTTTATAGGCTTGTGCACCTGGGAAGTCAGGGGGAGGTGTCAGCTTCAGGTTTGGCTGGATCCAGCTTCTCCTGGGCTATGACACACATCTGTGGTGTTTCCTCTCAGGCTCTTTCCTGTGGGCTGGCTTCACTCTCAAGAAGTTGGGTTCATTCTCATGGGAGTTACCTGGCCTGAAAGAGTCCCAGACATCCATCCTCCCACCTTTGTTTTCCTAGCAGAAAGAGCACCTCACTTTCCCTATGTTGTTGTTGTTGTTAGGTGTCGTCGAGTTGGTATCCAACTCATAGCGACCCTATGTACAACAGGCAAAACACTATTGTCAGTGCTTCTCTGCTATTCATAGGGTTTTCAATGGCTGATTGATTTTTGGCAGTGGGTTACTGGGTCCTTCCCCCAAGCCTACAGCACCTGGTGTTCCCAGGCGGTCTCCCATCCAAGGACTAACCAGGCCCAAACCTGCTTAGCTTCCGAGATCTGACGAGATTGGATGCCACAGGGCTACAGCTACAGGCCCTTTCCCTATGGCTCCAGTGAAAATCTGAGGCAGAGATTTACGGGGTCAGCTTGGGTCCCCTGCACACCCCTGGAGCTTGCGAGTTAGGTCCGATGACTAAGTCAGGAGGAGGAATGTTGCTCAAAGGATGAGCAGGGAGCTACTGCCTGAAGAGGGACTGAGGCTGGCCGTGTAGAGGCAGCAGACACCGCCCCCACACTGCTCCACTGTGGCCTCCTGGGAAAATGAAACACTGTTCCGGCTTCTCCAGGTTTGTCTACCATGCAATGAGTTCATGCCTGGCCCAGATGCTGTTGCTGCCCCTCCCACATCCGCATAGCAGCCTCAGATCCAGCATCAGCGGAAGACTTTCTGGCTGCAACACCCTGCTCTGCAGGGGCCGGTCATGCTGGACAGCCACCACCACCTGGCCCCAGCCTTCTGCCAGAGTTGAAGGATCAATACTCCAGCCCCTCACCGCTCCTGTAGGGTGCCTCTGAGGTGTGTACTCCACCTCCTCCTAGAGGCTCCAAGTGGGATTAAACTCTCATGGCACATGGCTGAATTGTTTGTGTGTGTGTGTGTGTGTGCTGAACCCAGGGCTTTGTGCATGCTAATCAATTGCTCCACCACTAAGCCACACTGCCAAACTCTTTTTTACTTTTGAGTCAATGGCACAGGCTGCCTCTGGCCTCAAACTCGTGATCCTTCTGCCTCCTCCTCCTCCTGAGTTACTGGGATTACAGGCGTGCATGTACCATAGTGTCTGGCTCCAAGGCGCAGTCTTTTTTTTTTTTTTTTTTTTTTGTGGTGCTGGGAGTTGAACCCAGGGCCTCGTGCTTGCATGCTCTGCAAGTGCTGGACCACTGGGCTGCAACCCTCAACCCATTTTTTCTTAACTTTTTGAGACAGGGTCTCGTTAAATTACGCAGACTGCCTCTGGTCTCGAACTTTCGATCCTCCTGCCTCCGCCTCCGAGCCGCTGGGATGACAGGCTTGCGCCACCACACCCCGCCAAGGTGCATTCTTTACAGCTTCCTTCACTTCCTTTTGTCACTTCTATTTCCCTACCCATGTTTCCAGAGTCACCCTCCAAACTAAAAACTTGTACCCCAGCCTTTTCTGAGGAAGCCCAAAGCCAGAAAGATCGTTAATGTGTTTAGCATCGTGCCAGGTACCCTGTGTTAGGCGATCTTCCGTTGCTGATAACCCAGGGCCCCAGACCAGGCATATTTTAATGAAAAGAGGTTTATTTTGGCTCCTGGCTCTGGAGGCCCAAGGTCCAGGGGGCTGCATCTGGTGATGGCCTTCTTGCTGGCAGGGTCCCGATGCTGGACAGGCCATCACGTGGCAAGAAACAGGGAGTGTGTGTGTTTCTTCTGATCTCCCTCTTCTTATTAAGCCCCCAGTATTCAACTGTGGTGGGGCTGGGATTTAGCTCAGTTGGTAGAGCACTGCGCTGCAGTCTCTGAGGTCCTGAATTCGATTCCCAGCACCGCAAAAATGGGAGAAGGATCTGGCAATCCACTCCCAAGGCAATCCCAAAACAGTCTGCCATTGAAAACCCTATGAGGGTCGCTATGAGTCGGATACCGACTTGACAGCACCTAACAACAACAACAACAATTCAACTGTGGTGACTGTCTAATTCTAATCCCCTCTCAAAGGTGCCATTTGTAAGCACCATAGTAAGATTAAGGTTCTACCCTCTTGATGCCTCACTGTGGAGACTAAATTCCAATATGAGTCTCAAAGCTTGAGTTCAATCCCTACCACTTCGTAGCTGGGTGACCCGGGCAGATTATTTTGCATCTCTGAGCCATAGTTCAGACACATTTTAAGCATTGGCATCCAATCCCTGATCCTTGGGCCTGGTTAGTCCTTAGATGGGAGACCACCTGGGAATACCAGGTGCTATAAGTTTGGGAGAAGGACCTGGCAGCCCACTCCTGAAATAATTAGCCATTCAAAACCCCACGAATAGCAGAGAAACACTGGCAATAGTGCCGGGCATGGCACAGTGTCAGGTAGTGTTTCATCTGTTGGATATATGGTCACTATGCATGGGACGGCTGGGATTTAGCTCAGTTGGTAGAGCGCTGCGCTGCAGTCTCTGAGGTCTCAAGTTCAATTCCCAGCACCGCAAAAATGGGAGAAGGGCCTGGCAATACATTCCCAAGGCAATCCCGAAACAGTCAGCCATTGAAAACCCTATGAGGGTCGCTATGAGTCGGATACCGACTCGAAGGCAACTAACAACAACAACAATGCATGAGACCTGACTTGAGGGCACCCAACAACAACAACAATAACAACAACAACGTGTTTATTATTATTACTACCATAGCTATTTTGAGTTTCCTTTCTGCCTTGGTTTCTTCCTGCATTCCATGTCTGTCCTTGTTTTCCTGTACTTTCCAAAGGATACCTTCCTCTTTTGTTACACCCTTCCTTCTGCCCTCTCAACTTTGCCATATTTTGTGACTTCTTAATTTTAATCTTTCCCCAGGGTAATCACAGTTTTGATGAGACAATGTAAATATTTAAGCCATTACAAAGAAAAATTGGCAACTAAAAACAGATAGGCCAGATGACAGTTGTTGAGACTGTAAACTTCTTGAAGGCAGGAATAAAACTGGTTTTCGCTTTGTCTAGAATTAATGTGTGTGTTTGTAGTCAGAGGGTTTTTTAAAAATAAGAAAAATTAGCAGACCTTATTTTAATAAAGGAAGGGACTGAATGAAATCTACTTCCTCTGTACATCTGCTTCCCATCTGCAGTTTTAGCCAAAAACAATCATTTTTTTAAAAAAGTCCATATCTACAAGAATTTGGTCTCTTGTATCTACGGAGCAGAGCAGCCAGTCACTAAATGACACTCTAGTGGTACGGGAGTGTTAATGCACCTCATTTATAAACAAGGAAACCACCCTGGCATCATCTGGACCATTAACCAATTTCCAGTACAAGATTAATACAAAACTTATTTCTTGGGGGAAAAGTGTTTATGAATAAATATGTGTTACTCATTAATAGGACGATATCAATTCACCGAATCATGCATTTTCAGCATGGCAGATCGTGACTTGGCAATGTGATAGAGGAACATACACGGAAGAAAGTTTGCTTTGTCCTGGGAGAACCAACCACTGAGAATTTGGAAACCCCAAAGCTGGCTGTTTAGTTTTCCGTCTTGAGCCTTCTGCCTACTGCACACCAAGGAGCTGGCAAGGTGGCTGGAATGACGGCTTCTCAATGAGCTCGCCGCTCCCTCTGCTTCCCAAGAGGCCGCCTCCATCTGTTCTGGCCCCAGTGGGGGTAGAGGGGAGGATGGCTTGTTTTCGTGTTGTTGGGAACTCGCAAACAAACCTCCATGTTACTGCGCTGATGCCAGGTGAGCAAACCTACCGAGGAAGGCAGAATTATTTTGGGGTGGCAGGGCTGCCCTGGGAGATGGGCAAATGGGACAGGGAAGAAGGCATTTTATCAGGTGGTCGTCTTCGGGGCTTCTCTATTTAAAAAGGAAAAAGCTGGCTGTTTGAGGGGAGCCAAATGTTAATAGCTAGAGGCTAGATTTCATTTAAATAAACGTTCCCCAGGGACGTGCCAGGGAAGTTCTTTTCGCCTGTTCCTGCCTCTCCCTCCGTGGATGCCTCTACAGGTCCTGTGGCCTGCCTGGTGGATCTGGGCACTTGTTTTCCTGCATGTTGGTGGCGGGAAAGATGAACTTTCAGGGAAAGAAAAATCATGAGCCAGAAGTCTTTGGTTCAAGACCCAGCTCTGCCCCTTACTAGCTGCAGGAAGTGTGTGTGTGTTTGTGTGTGGGGGGCGGTGTTGGAGGCTTTCTTTGAGTCTCAATTTTTCCAACAAATAAAAATAATACTAGTTAGTTAATAGGGCCCAGCTGGGGTGTAGCTCAGTTGGTAGAGTGCCGCTTTGTGTGTTCTGAGGCCCTGGGTTTGATTCTCAGCACCATAAAAATGGGAGAAGGACCTGGCAGCCCACTCTGGAAACAATCCTGAAACAATCAACCATTGCAAACCCTATGAATATCAGAGAAGCACTGACATAGTGCCGGACACGGCACAGTGTCAGGGAGTGTTTTGTTCTGTTTTATGTAGGGTTACTATGAGTTGGACCTGACTTGACAGCACCTGACAACAATAGACCCCAGGACAAATGTACAGTTATCACCAATTCGGGGAAATCAGAGGGTTGAAACTACTGACTCTACGTGTGGGTGTGTGGAACCATCAGGGCAGTGATGGGCTTAGGTGCACCTGGACTGGTGAGGTAGGTAGGGTCACAAAGCTTGGGTTCAATTCCTACCACTTTTAGGTGGGCGACCTGGGGCAGGATATTTAGCAACTCTGAGCCTGTTCTGCCATCTATAGAATGGGGAGAAAGAGTCCTGATTTTTCCAGAATTTTCATGATAGCTAAGTGTGCTCATTCAACACATAGGAAAGGGGATCACAGAGACGGAAGTGACTTCCACGGGCATGAAAGGAGGACGGGAGGTGAAATCGGGGAAGCAGTGCACAGCTGCAGGAACAGAATATTAACTTGGGCTAGTGTATCTATGAAAATCACTTTACAAACGAAATTTCTATAGTGCTCTGCATGAATGTTATCTAAAAACAGTTTGTTAGACAGGAAGCTTAAGAACCCCCAGATGTTGGGGCTAATTTTATATTCTCCAGGCCCTTTACATTGACTATGTATAGGGACACAACTGCAGGGAGATTGAAATGAGGGCAGCAGGGAGAATGTACCCCTTCTTTCTCCCAGTCAGGATACCTGGGAAACAATTCCAGGAACTCTGAAGGAGAAGCCCCTCTAGTCAATAGGGGTGAGATCAGCACGAATTTTGATAACTGATTAGAATTTCTGTGGGCCCAATAACTTTTTTTTTTTTTTTTTTGCCTGCAGCCATAGCCCTGTGGCGTCCAATCCCATTAGATCTTGGAAGCTAAGCAGGGTCGGTCCTGGTTAGTACTTGGATGGGAGACTGCCTGGGAACACGAGGTGCTGCAGGCTTTGGAGAAGGACCCAGCAACCCACTCCCAAAAATCAAGCCGCCATTGAAAACCCTACGAATTGCAGAGAAACACTGACAAAGTGTTTCGCCTGTTGTACATAGGGTCGCTATGAGTCGAGGGCACCTAGCAACAACAACAATAACTTTTTTAAAGCGATTGTATGGTTATTTTTTTCAGTACTGAGGGTTGAAACCAGAGCCTCACACATACTTCACAAACACTCTACCATTGAGCTACACCCTTTGCCCATTTTTTGCTTTTTATCGTGATAGAGGCTCTCACTAACGTACATAGGCTGCCTCTGGCCTCGAACTTATGATCCTCCTGCCTCTGCCTCCCAAGTGGCTATGTGATGACAGGCAGGCCCCAAAAAGCAATTGTATTTTTGAAGCCACATCAGTCAGCATTATTTGGGTCTGAAGTTAGTACACTAAATTTCATATCTCGGGGTTTTCTCCAACATCATTTTTTAGAAAAAAAAATTCCTTCCTCTCTTATTAAAATCTATAGTGGTCAGTGCCGTCAGGGACCACTGATTTGAAACCCAGAAGGCAGGTTGGCGACCTATTTTTTATAAAAAGCTCGTTTGACATATCTTTGAAAAATAAGTCAATCTCAGAAAAAGAAAACAGGTATTTAGCTGGAAATCTGTTTCTGACTCAGAAACTCAGGGTACATGCTATTTGCAAGAAAAAAGGAGGTGTCTTTCTTGGGGGGGTCCTTTCTTGCTTTATTTTCCTTCTGAAATCCTGAGGTGGTGTTTGTGACATTATTGCTGGTTGCTGTGGAAATATTTATTTCACAGAGGAGTTCCACCTCACGTGGGGGATTTAGAAGGGAAAGTGTGAACTCTTGGGAAACAAAATTGGTTTGACTAGAAATGGGCAGCATTTGTTAAAAAAAAAAAAAAGATCCAGAAAGAAAACAATATGAACTGCCTATAAGATATTGTTTCAAGTCTTCCTGCTAGGATTCAAATACTTAGAAGAGCATCTTACACAGATAGGCCATTTTTATATTATTTTACTTTCTATAAATATCTCTATAAAGAACGGTAGTAAGTAAAGCCTGCCTTTGTAGAAAAAACTTTTCAGCTATTCAATTATTAAGACAGAGAAAGGTTTAGTTCTGAAATACCTGGGGGTGGGGAGGAGAAGAAATTATATTCATTTACATTTTTATAACATAGCGTGGACTTGAGAGAATAGCTCCCTTTAAAGAATTGTAGCTCAAGGGACCTGAGTTTTAGTGCAGAAGCTACAAAATCCTTTTTCGTTTTGAACTGTTAAATCAACAGAACGCCAAATCAGAGCCTTTCTTCCTGCTGGGGCAGTATTGTTCCCTAAATCCACTTTCCAGTCCTCTCAGCCTAGCCTAGTTTGATGTAGCATTGACTTAGCCTAACTACAGCAACTGGCGAAAGGAAGTGGGTTTGCATTTGGGATGGGAGGAGGCTGTCACCGGTGTGTGTGTGTGTGTGTGTGTGTGTGTGTGTGTCTGCGTGTGTCTGCGTGTGCGTGTGTGTCTGCGTGTGTGTGAGCGCCGGGGGGGGTGAGGGGGGGAACGCGGCACCAAGAAAGAAAGAAAAGCGAGACATACCAACTGTGTGAATATAATTTCCCCGTGGCTGTAAGAAGGGTCTCCGCATGGGAAAGCAATTTTAGGCATTAAGATTATAAAATCTTCAAACAGGGTGGAAGGAAGCCTAGCCAGGAGGGTGTGGGGCGTAGCGGGGGTGGGAGGGGGGAATCGCCCCAGGGATCCGTCTTTCCAGGTCCTGAGCGGGCGGCGGGCCCCTCCCCACGCACCCACCTGCCCGCGGCCGCACCCGCGCCCCCTGCCGTCCCGGGGCGCGCACAGCCGGGCGGGGAGGGCGAGGAGATCCGGCTGGCCGCAGGGGCTGCAAAGGTTTGGCGGCGTGGGCTGATTTAGTGGCCGGGGCTGTAGTACAGGCTGTCCCCGGCAGCCGGCGGAGTCGGGGAGCCCACGTGACGGCCCGGCTCTCCGGTGAGCTCCCCAAACAGACGCACACCCAGCCACTCGCGCGCGCGCGCGCGCACACACACACATCCACACACACACACACACACACACACTCGCTCACACACACACACACGCACGCACCCACCCTCGCGCGCACACGCCCGCCGCCCGCCGGCTCGCTCTGCCTCTGCGCCCTCCATCCCGGCTCGCTCATTCTCTCGCCCTCCCGCTTCCCCTGCGGTCTCTTGCTCTGCGCGCACACACCACACACGCGCACACGCACACACACGCGCGCACACACGCAGCCGGCACAGGCGGCGGCGGCGGCGGCGGCTGCCCAAGTCAGGACGCTCCTCTCTAGGTACCGTCTCGCGAAGGCGGCGGCGGCGGCGGCGGCGGCGGCGGCGGCGGCAGCCCGAGCATCCCTCGGCCGGAGAGCGAGCACCGCCGAGAGTTCCCGTTCCCCGGGCCGTTCCCTTCCCCCTCCTTTTCTTGATTTGCGAGCGAATTCCTCCTCGGTTTATTGCTTTCCTTTGATTTGGAACATTTTTGGTTGCTTTTTCTGTGTGTGTGTGCTTTTTTTCCCCCCCTCTCCTTTCCTCGTTTTATTTGCATCCAGAGCATGGCGGGCTGCGGGCTGTCGGAAGACACCTTCTTCTCTTCCTTCTTTTACAACTACGGCTCCTCCTGGGAAACCCCTTCCAACCAGGTAAGGGGTGGCTCGGGGCCGGGTGGCGTCGCGCCCCGTGCCCCCCGCCGCTAGCTCACTTGGCGCTAGGCGGGGAGGCAGAGGCTCGGGAGGGGGCGGGGAGGCTGGGGGGCCAAGTGGGTCGCACTGTCTGGGTCAGCGCCAACCGGCGAGAGGAGGTGCCCCCCCCACTCCCCCAGCTCTAGCCCTCCAGTCCCCGGGGTCTGTCGTGTCCCTCCCGTGTCCAGTCTGCCATCGACACCTCCCCCCCACACCTCCCAGCCCAGCGGGAACCCGAGAACGAGGCAGAGCTGGCGCGTTACCCCGAACAACTCCAGGCAGAACCGAGGAACTCGAGCGAAACCTTCCCCAAGTCGCCGCGGGCGCCGCGCCCCTGTGCGCCCGGCGCCTGTCCGCCCTCCAGTTGCGCCGAGGGGCTGCAGAGCCGCGAGCCCCCGCAGGCGCGCCGTCCCTCCCTCCACTCCCTCCGGAGCCACTTCTCCCCTAAAATGGCTGCAATCCCAAGTAGAGGCGTCCCCTGACCCGCGGGGGCGGGGGGTCGAGCGGAGGACCCGCTCCTCCTGACCCCGAGCCTCCCCCGGCGCGCACAAGCACCCCCTCCACACACACACTTAACTTTGATGACTGTGCAATGCAGTCCGGCTGCATCGTGCCCTAGACGCTCCTCGCCGCCGGCCTGTAGGTGTGCGTGTCGGTGTGATTCGGGGGGCTCGGTAGGTGCCGGGAGGGGGACGCGTGGAAGGAGATGGGTGTCAGCGGGCCAGTGGAGAGACAGGCATGCGCTCAGGGTCTAGGGGTGAAAAAGCTATTTCTGGGAGTCTGAGCGAGAATTAGAGGCAAAAATGCCTTTTAATTAAATAACTGTTGTAGTCTGCTGCCCCCACCGCTTGTTTGGTGAAAGTCTACAGGCATCTGTCATCTCCAAAGTACCCGGGGAAGTGGAGCTGGGGTCCAGGGAGGGGAGGGGAGCGAGAGGGAAAGGAAGAGAAAGAGAGAGAGTGTGTGTGTGCGTGTGTATGTGTGTGTGTGCGCGCGCGTGTGTCGGGGCTGGGGAAAGTTGGGGCCAGAGGGTAGGTGGAGGAGCAATGGTGAAAGGCAGCAGCAACTCAGTGGACCGTCCGGGGCGCCGGGGATTCCCGGGCCCCTCGGAGCGCTCGCCAGGGGGCGCGGGCCCGCTAGGTGGAGGATGTTTAGGGAAAGAGCGCCGTTCGGCCCGGCGTCGCCTCTCTCCGAAGCCCGCCTGCCAGCCTCGGCCGCTCGCGGGGCTGCCCGCCGCGCTTGCCGGCGTTGGCTCGCTCCCTCCCGCGCCCAGGGCTCAGCGCGCTCCGGCATGCTCGCGACCAAAAAAAAAAAAAAAAAAAAAAAAAAGCGAAAGCCCTAAAGCAAAACAACCGAAAAATGTGATCCGATGCCTGCGCATCACCCAAGTTTCCAAGAAACAAATCACCAAACTAGTAGTTGCCAGGTGAAGACCTCACCTCTCCGGCACCGGCTCTCCAGAAAGCGCCGTGGCCATCGGAGTGAATAATGCATAAGGGCTGCCGGGGAGCCTTGGAGAGACTCCCGCCGCCGCGGCACAGCAGCGAGAGGCGGCGGCGAGCTCCGGCCAGACTGCCAGGCCGCCGCCGCGGTGGGGACGTCAGGGCCGCCCTGGGGAATTACGCCGGCCGATCGCCGGGCGCCGAGCCCCCGTGGGGAGGAGGGCAGCCTAGGCGCTCGGAGATGGGGTTCGCAGGCAGGGAGCGGGGAGAGGGGAGGCCCCGCCGCCAGTGGAAACTTGCAGGAGCTGCGAGGGGTCTCGCTGGCGCTGGAGTTGGGGACTGTGGAGAGGCTCGAATGGGGCCGGGGCAGGGGGCGCCGTGGCTGTCCGTGGCTGCTCGTGGCAGGCGCCGGGGGCTTTCTCCAGGCCACCCCTCCCGGTCTGGCAGGCCTCGGGTGCTCTCCACGCCTTCCCGCGCCCTCTCGGATTGCCGAGAGCCAGCTACCCCTCTGGCTTGGCAAACTCCAGCTCTCCGGGAGCGGGCGTCCGCGCACCTATGTGGGGTGTGTGTGTGTGTGTGTGTGTGTGTGTGTGTGTGTGTGTGCTTACGCGCGTGCGCGCGTGTGTGCCTGCGTGTGTGTGTGCGCGCGCGTGTGTGCGTGTTTGTCGATGAGTCAGAAACCAACCCCAGCTCGCCTTTTGAGGGCCGAGGCGGGTATGAAAGGCTCGAACCACACACTCAGCACCAGCCCGCTGGCTCTCCGAATTCCTCGGCAGCGCCGCGCCCCCCAGCCCCAGAGTCAGACGCGTTAGGATAACTTTCCAGGCGCGTGCCTCCGACCTGCACCTCGGGGCGGCGAAACTCGGCCACTTTGTCTTCCTCTGATGGAAGAGAGAAAGGAGACGCGGGTGTGAGCAAGCACGCAGGGCTAACGCGTTACAGCGCTGGGAGGTTTCGCAGCATCTTTAAGGAGATAGGAAACAAGTCTTTTGAGAGCGTTTAGAAGCGGAGGGCCTTGGTCGGATCTCGCAAGACAGGCAATCACGTGCAAACTCCTTGGAAACCGGAGGAGGTGGGCGAGAGGGAGAGGGGAGGGGGCAGGTGTGGAGTAAAGGGAAGACAGAACCATGCGGGGGTCGGGGGGTCACATTTTCTAAAGAGGAGAACTGTCGGTGTCTTCGGGTAAAGTTAGCTTAACTTGATTAGCAAAAGCATTTCCCCCAAAGGCAACATCGTTCTTCTAGAAAGGGAGACTCGAGTTGCTAAGAAAATCGAAAGAATTTCTGATAAAGCAGCTGGCGCTGCTCTATGGAGGATGATTAGCTCACAGGCTGGTACTGGGTAGCGAGCTACTCTTAGTGCTGTGGAATGGTGTGGTGGGGAAAGGGAGATTATTTGAGGTATTGATTTCTTCTTCCGGTGGTGCGGTATGAACTTTAAGATAAAGTACAGAAACAAATGAGAGATGGGCGTCATTAGGGAAAGGTGCCGTCAAATGCTACCAAAGCTTTGATGTCTAGGGGCAAATGCAGCCAGAGCAGTGCATCTCGCCAGGATTTGCGGTTTCCAAAGCAGCCACCGTCACCATTTTCAGGAATGAAGAATATACAGTATGTGCATAAGGGCCTTGCTAGCTCCAGTTTGTATTTTCAGCGTTTGAGCAAGGGCAGATAACTTAGAAAACTGCTTCTAAGTGTTCCTGCGAAGAAAAAGGATAAAACAAAGGCAGTAGATGAAATCCCTTCTCCGACTCGGACAGAGCTGTTGTGGGGAGGCCTGGCCCAAATTTGAAAGAGTGAGACTTATTCATGATTTTACCTGACTTGCTGCCAAAAAGCTTACAAATCTTCCATTCCCTAAAAATAGCAATGTTCTTCAAATATAATTTGTTTACTCTACCTCAATTAAAAATAAAACCTTCTTCCTACTGTTATAAAGTGCTTATGAAGGTACCGGTTGACTGTACAAAAAAAAAAAATCAAGCTTTTTATTTCTAGATCAATATGATATGCTCTCAACAT
Source organism: Pedetes capensis (assembly GCA_007922755.1). Taxonomy (NCBI): domain Eukaryota; kingdom Metazoa; phylum Chordata; class Mammalia; order Rodentia; family Pedetidae; genus Pedetes; species Pedetes capensis. The sequence goes on from VMDO01005345.1 coordinate 57,369, forward strand.
CTAATACCATGTAAAAGGAGCCTTTTTACAACATCAATAGCAGGCAGGCATGTCTCACTAAGAAGCTCCTTTCCTGGAACCACAAGGCATTTTGATTACTTTCATTTTCACAAGAAACAGGATTATGACACCTCTTGCTATAAACAAGCGAGTGAAAAAAAATAATGAAGATGGAGGTTCGTGGTATATAGACCTGGGAATCTAGAGAAACCAGGGTGTTTATTCATTACCAAAGCATACCAAATCAAACAAACAAACAGCCGCAACAAAAAACCTAGCCAGGAATCATGGTGGCTGGGAAGGTTTTTAGTTACTCTGTGACATTTTATTATTAAAGCTGAGGGGTGGTGATTGTTTTGGAGGCAGCCCAATGTGTATTAGAGCAGCAACTACATCTGCTACCATTTAAAAACTGGGAAATTCCATCCTATATCTGAGCAGACCATGTTGCAGATATTTTGCACCCACTTGCCAATGTGCAAAACATACCATAGCCAGTGTGTGTGCTGGGGGATGGTGGGAGGGGGAGCATCTGTTTAGGTAGAGTTTATTTCTTCAATTAGAATGAAACCCCCAGTTAAAGTGTGTATGTGAAATTCCTCTGCTTTGGCTCAGTGCAGCAGACAGCAGACCATTCTTTAATTTACCGTTTCACGCCTAGGGATGGCAGTAGCGCAAGCTTCCAAAACGGAGCTTTATCTTTTTACGTCGTGCTTTTTCAACCTGGGATTCTTCCCCGTAGCTGCTGAAGCTCTCTGTCTCCATCATGAAGCTGACTGTACTGCGGTCGTTATTTCTTGCATATTGGACCGAGGACACCTTATTCGTTGGCACTTGTGTAAGCCCAAATTGAAGTCGCCCAGGTCTGTATGATACAGAATCAATCAATTGAAAGTGAAAAATGGGGCCAGTTAGCTGACTGCTTGGGTGTCGGTGAGGCCAGACTTTACTCACCCTGTTGGCCAGTTCTTTGGTTACCAAGGAGCTTCCTGGAGTTTGCGAAGAAGACATGACCAGACTCCACTATGCCTTTTAACTTTTCTTTCTGTACCTTCCACTCCATCCAAACTTCCAGACTCAAAATAAGAAACGGCCTCATCGTAGAGTCATTCACGATCGGTCTTCTGAGCAGGCAGTCGTTATTCTGAATTCAGCTCTGGACTTTTCTTAACCAGAACCTGTAGTTCTTTGTGCTCCCTCTGTCTTTTCAAGCAGGGTTGACGTTTCAGTGCAGAATCACTAATGGAAGTGGGTAAGTTGTTGACGGCTTGTTCTGACTGCCTTTTTTTTTTTTCTTTTTCTTTTTTGGCTTGGCACTATTTCCAAGACTAGGAATAGCCAAAGCAGGAAGCAGCCCACATCCAGCCAGAGTATCATCAGGAACTCCATGTTTTCTCTTCCTTTCTGGATATTTCACAATTTTTAAAGTGACAACAATGTTTGGATCCACAGAGATGAGGCAAGACTTGAGAATCCCTTCCATGTACGAAGTTGTTAGAAAGCCAATATCTCAAGTTAAAAAAGTATAAACTGAGATTCTACACATTTTAAACATTTTAATTGCCCTGAAGATGTAGATATGAACTAAAATAGTTTAGGGCTTTTATTATTTTTAAAATTATGTTTATTTTTATTTTATTTATTTATTTATTTATTTATTTATTGTGGTACTCAGGGTTGAACCCAGGGCCTCACGCTTGCATGCTTTGCAAGTGCTGGACCACTGAGCTGCACCCTCAGCCCATATTTTTACTTTTTGAGACAGGGTCTCGCTAAGTTACACAGACTGCCTTTGGTCTCGAACTTGCGATCCTCCTGTCTCTGCCTCCTAAACTGCTGGGATTATAGGCATGCATCACCATGCCCTGTTATTTTTATTTTTTGTATGTGTATGTGGAAGGGATTAAACACAGGGCCTCCTGCAAGCTAAGCATGTGCTCTACCATTAAGCTATACTCCCAGCCTCCAAAAATAGTTTTTAAATACATCTCTACATGTTCACCCTAAATAAATTTTAGAAATCCATAACACTGGCTTTTCTACGTTTTCTCCCAGGTGGATAGAAAAATAGAACAGATTGGTACTGACTTAGCTTTGTAGTGGGTCTTCCTGTAAGGCTAGCTTCCTGAAAGTATCAGCTTGAAAAATTCTTCACTTTTGATACATTTCCAGAAATCTAAAACTTAGGAACCAGAGAGGGATGCCAGTGACTACCATTTATTAATGTGGCTCCAAACACTTTACGTGTATATGACTCATTTAATCTCCATATCAGCACGTATGGTAGGCATACGTGTATGCCTATGGTAGGCACTTCCATATCAGCACTACGAGGTAGGCACTTCCGTTAGTCCCATTTTACAGATGAGGGAAACAAGATGCTAAGAATTAAGCACTTGCCTCAGTCTCGCGGCTGACTAGGAGAAAGCTGGGGTATCCACCCCGCAGCCTGGGGCCAGCTTCCTCTTATCCTTATTCTTCGTTCTCTCCTGCACAACATAGAGACGTTGTGTTGCCATGTGCACATTCCTAGTCAGTTTGCAATGGTGTCGTTTATTTGCCAGCTTCGTGAAATAACGGGGATCGCCTCTTCTTGTCCAAGTTTGCCCAGTTTTCTTTCTTTCATATAACCAGATAGCATTCTCTTCGGTGAATGAGGTGAAGTTGTCTGTTTTGGTAGAATGAACAATATCTACCTGATGCTTTTTTTTTTTTTTTTCCTCTTGGTGATGGCCTACATGTTTGAGTTGACTATCCTTTTGGGGTTTGAATAGTTGATCCTACTGGAGGGATATATGGGGTCTTTCCATTGCCACCTTCCAAAACTGAAGAGAGTATTTTCACAAATAACTATACAGATGCATTAAGCTTCCATTGATACCCACGTACACGCAGGTATTTAGGCATACACTTTCATTTTATAAGCTAAGCCATACCAGTTTGGATTTGTACTATATATATGTGAACCAACAGATCTGTCCTAGAAGAAGTACAACCAGAGTGCTCCTTGGAAGCAAAAATGGCCAGACTGCGTCTTACATATTTCGGACATGTAGTCAGGAGAGAACAATCCCTGGAGAAGGACATCATGTTTGGAAGAGTGGCAGGTCAACAGAAAAGAGGAAAACCCTCCACCAGATGGATTGACACAGTGTCTGCAACAATGGGCTTAAACATAAATAAGATGGTTTGCCTGGCACAGAATCGGGAAGTGTTTCGATCTGCTGTACATAGGGTCGCTATGAGTTGGACTCGGCTCGACGGCACCTAACAAAAACAACAAATATATGTGCACTATATGTGTGTGTGTATGTGTGTGTGTGTGCATGTATATATCTCACACATACACACACATATACAAATATATGTATGACTATACATATATAGTCATATATGTACATTGGGCTGGGATTTAGCTCAGTGGATAGAGCGATGCACTGCAGTCTCTGAGGACCTGAGTTCAATTCCCAGCACCGCAAAAATGGGAGAAGGGCCTGGCAATCCACTCCCAAGGCAATCCCGAAGCACTCAGCCATTGAAAACCCTATGAGGGTCGCTATGAGTCGGATACTGACTCGACGGCACCTAACAACAACAACATACATACATAGTTACGTTTGAGATTTAGCCTGAAATTTACCTTTCTCCTCACGGCCATGTTATAACAGGTGTCTTCTGTACCGAATCATGCACCTAACATTTATGTCCATCACGAACTAATGCCTTCTAGCGGTTCAGCCCTTATATTGTGATCTTCCACAATCTCGTTGCGGGAAGGGGAGGGAAGAGACATTAAATGTCAGTAGCTACAGCAAGACAGTCTCCACAAAGAGGGCAGAGTTTCTCGCTGGTTTCGCATTCCTGTGGCTCTGGTGGAAATGTAAAAGTGCAGGGTTTGCATTGAAATGAGAATAGGGTCACCTCCCCTTTGTAGTCATCATCAAGGAAGCAGAACTTCCTTCCAGAGAAACCATAGGAAATCAATGATCACACTTTGCCAGCAAAGAGGTAAATGTGTACAGCAGATGGCATTAAATAAAAGGGCAGCAGAAAAGTGATTTACTCTGGAAGGCAGTGTGACTTTTTGGTCCCTTCAAAGAATTCACATTTTTGATACCATATTTATAATAATTAAATATTTCTTTCCTTTTGGATTGTATGCTTTAAAAAAGGAGGAGAAAAATGCCATTATGTATTGTTACAGCCTCTTCACCTTAGATGGTTATTTAAACAAAGCTGAGTGCCTTTCTGGAACACACTGCCAGATCTGTGCCTCTTTTTAAAATTTTATTTTTGTTTTCTCTCTCTCTCTCTCTCTCTCTCTCTCTCTTTCTTTTATTTATTATTATTGAGAGAAGGTTTTACTGGGTAGCCCAGGCTAGCCTTGAACTCATGTCAATCTTCCTGCCTCAGCTTCCCCAGTCCTGGGGTGATAGGCGGGAGCCACCATGCCCGGCCAGCCCCCTTTTTCTTAATTGACCTGATTTATTAAAAGTTACTGGTTTTGTGGGCTGGGGTTTAGCTCAGTAAGTAGAGTGCTTCCCTGCACTCTTTGAGGACCTGGGTTCAATCCCCCAGCACTGCAAACACGGGAAAAGGATGTGGCAGTCCACTCCTGAAGCAATCAGCCATTGAAAACCTGTCGAGGGCCGGACAGCACCTAACAACAACAACACAGCAACCCTAACAACAACAACACAGCAACGACTGGTTTTGTGTGCATTTACACATATTTGTTTTTGTTTTTTGGGACAGATCTTGCTATGTAGCCCAGGCTGGCGGCCTCAACCTCTGAGTACTGGAATCGCAGGTGTGTGCCAACAAGCCCAGCTATTGATTTGGTGTATTCTCTGAGGCAGAGGGGGAGCTTGTCCTTGGGGAAGGCTGTCCTTGACCAGAAGGGGCTGGAGAGGTGCCCTTCCACAGGGGAAGCCTGCGGTGGGGGAGGGGGCAGGGGCGGTCGCCGGTGTGCGGGGAAATGCAGGTGTGGAAACTTAATGAAATGTGGAAAAGCAGGTGGATGGGGCTAATACGCTTCCTGTCAGGAGCGTGCGCTTTTGCTTCTCATTGCTTTGCGAGCACATTTGAAACAGAGCGGCAGGTAATGGCTGAGGGGCAAAGTGAGCGGCTGGCTTCTATCAGGAAGAAGACCAGGCATCCAGGTAATCTCTTGCTGAGAAGAGTCACAGCGAGTGTGTAGCTTGGGTAACAAAAAGGAAAAAGAGCAAAAGAGACGCAAAGGAAAAGAAAACGCTAACCAACCACCCGAACCGCATTCTGTTCCAATTTATTATTTCCAGTAGCAGTTGAGTCCCTAATGTTAACAATGAGTGATTATGATTCTGTAGTTTAGTTTACAGCATAAATTAGCATTTTGTTTTCTGTTACAGCTTTTGAATGAGGAATTATAATGTATAATTTGCTGAAAATAGATGTTATCATCTCTTAGGAGGAGAACAACCACATAAACTTGAACAAATGATAAAAATGGAATCAATTACATTTCAAATGGAAGCAGTTTGCAAACCTCCAAATACAAAGTGGCGGTAGTAGCTGGGTATTGTAACAAATAATTAGTTTTTTTAAACAACATTTATTGAATTCCATTGACGATTTGGTTAATTGTTCGCAGTTGGCTGTAGCCCTCCCTCTCCCAAAACGCAATGTGGCATGGACGACAGCCTTTTGGAAAATGCAGTTTGCCTCATTATTTCATGTGGCATCTAGAAGGGCACTTACTTGCAAATGTAACCCTTTCTGAGGAAAGCACAGAATTATGTCATCAAGTTTAGGTGACAGGTGAATATCCAAGGGCTGACGATTGAGGGTATTTTCAGGCTCCAAGAAAGAAGGAAGAAAAAAGAAAAACAAAGAAAGCAAAAAGAAAATTGAAGAAGAAGAAGAAGAAGAAGAAGAAGAAGAAGAAGAAGAAGAAAAAGAAGAAGAAGAAGGGGAAGAAGAAGAAAAGCAGCAGCGGCAAATAGTCAAAATGGGTATGTGTGAATGTATATTAAAGGGAGAAACATTTAAGATCATTTCTCAAATAGGTAAATCATAGTTTTCTCTTTCTCACTCCCACTTTTCTCTTCCCACAACCCTTTCTGTCTTGAATTCTCGTTACTTATGTGTCCACCTCACTTCTGTCCTCAGAAAGCTCCTTTGGGGAAAAGCCAGGACACTCCTAGCTCTGGATCCCTTATCATGCCCAGCCTGTAGCAGACAGAACACAGGTGCTGAATAAATGGTGGATATTTCAGAAAACAACTTTTATGCTATTACACGTGTCACTTTATGTATTGTTCTTTGTGGCATCTCTTGGGCTGATGGGGACAATTCTGCCATGTCACTTTTGAAAATGGGCCTTTGATGAGGAGAATAAATGAATCCCGTTTCCACGTAAGTGTTCCCAGGGAAGAGTGTGATTGGGGTTACCCTGGGATCACTAAACCTCTTAATTCTTTAAAATGAAAAATCATGAAGCATATACTTAAATAACAAATTCAGAAAGGATAAAGGAGGAAAAGCGAGAATCCCAAGGGCTTATATTTTTATTTTTTGGAAACTGCTCGCTGAGTGGATCATTCACGTTTGATTATTTCTAAGAGATTAATCCATTTCTTTAAAGTTAATATGCAAGGAAATATGTTCAACATCATTTTATTTTTAGATCCCACGATTCAGTCTGAAACAAATCAGTGGTGCATTCTAAACACACAAGAATGTATCTAATGACGAGAGTCAGGCTGAACAGATGCTAAAAAAGATGCTTCGTGCAAAGTCGAGGGAGCTGCAGGAGGGAATGGAAAAAAAATGCCTAGAAGTTGGAGGGCTTGTGAGGTGATTACTGTGGAGACTTCACCGCCCCAAGGGTGTGTTTGCGCAATTCAGAGCAGAAGGGACTCTGTTTGCTCCGTGAGAGCCGGAATGATGGCATCCATACCTGGAATGGCTGGTAAGGGTTCAAGGAGGTCTTGGACCCGGAGGACCTTTGTTACTGACTAACAAAGGAGAGAGTCAAGTTGGGTCTTCTCAGTCCTTCCTCTGATCTTTATGGGGTACTTGCTAGCAGCGTGCCTGGTACACAATAGCTGCTCAGTAAATTACATTGAGTCAATCACAAGAGAATCCCATTTATTGAACACTTAGTAGAACATTCCCAAAACATATTAAAATGCTTCACATGGATTAACTCATAAAAATTACCCAATGGGGTGGGTACTATTATTAGTGTTACATATTACAAATGAAGGAGCCACAGCACAGAGAGGGGAAGTGACTTAACCAAAGTCACACACCAAAGTCTTGGGAGGGCCAAGAATTATATCCAGGGTGTCTACCTTCCAAGCCCAGGTTTTAACCCTCATGCTAGACTGTCTTGAGCTGGGTGAACTGATGGGTATGTGGACAGAAGAGCATCAGGGATGAAGAAAACATACTGCTTTCAACACCGGTGTGGGTTACAGAGAGGATCCTAGCCTTGGTGCAAAGGAGGGGGAAGTGGCTAGTGCTCAAAGAAAGGAGCAGATGGCCATTTGGAGGAAGGGCTTTATTGTTTTCTGGAAGAATTGTGGGTCTGCACAAGGTAGTGGCATTTGTTCTGGGCTTTGGACTATAGTGAGGATGTGTGCAGGTGAGAATGGGCATGGAGATTGAGCAAGAGAGGGGTTTCCCAGGCAGGAGGAAAGTGTGGGAGCCATTTATTATGGGGTGGTTGATTTTGGTCAATTGTTTTAATTCCATGAAATTTATTGATCACCTGCAATATGCTGCCCCTTCCACACTTATACAAGGTGTGGTTAAAAAGTCCAGTGTATGTATAAATTAAAACATTTATTACAGTAAAAGATACATTGCCACTCATGAAAGAGGACTTCCAGAAGGGCTTCATGAAGTGGCAGGAACAATGGGATAAATGTGTTCCAAGCCAGGAGGAGTGTTTTGAGAGGGATTAATGGCAATGTGTCTTTTATTGTATTCAAAAAAATTTTTAAAATTTAAACAATCTCCATATTTTGTAATCACACCTCATATACATATACACTATATATGTGTGTATATATATATATATGTAAGTGGTAGGTATATATATATGTATATATATATATATGTATATATATATGTAAGTGGTAGGTAGATGAGTTATATGTATTACATATTTCTATCTATATAAAGGGAGAAGGACCCAGTAGCCCACTCCCAAAAAACAATCAGCCTTTGAAAACCCTACGAATAGCAGAGAAGCACTAACAATACCGTTTTGCCTGTTATACATAGGGTCACTATGAGTTGGACACACTTGGATGGCACTTAATAACACGAACAATCTATATAAAGGGCTGGGGTTTAGCTCAGTTGGTAGAGTGCTGCTCTGTGCTCTCTAAGTTTGATCCCTAGCACAGTAAAAATGGGGGAAGGATGTGGCATCCCAATCCCAAAACAGTCATTGAAAACTCTATGAATAGCAAAGAAGTACTGACATAGTGCCAGGCATGGCACAGTGTCAGGGAGTGTTTCATCCTGTTGTACATAGGGTTGATATGAGTTGGACCCGACTTGATAGCACCTAACAGCAAACAACATATATGCATGTATATGGATATAGATATATCTATCCATATATTTTAGGGATGGGGTTTAGCTCAGTTGGTAGAGTGCCGCTCTGCCATCTCTGATGTCCCAAGTTCAATTCCCAGCACCGCAAAAATGGGAGAAGGATGTGGCAATCTACTCCCGAGGCAATCCTGAAACAATCAGCCATTGAAAATCCAATGAGGGTTGCTATGAGTCGGACACAACTCGATGGCACCTAACAACAACATGTATATGTTTTATATACACACATATTATCTCTTTTATCTGTCATCTAACTCTCCATCTATGTACATCTACCTATAATCTGTCAAACATACATAAGTCCACCTACCTATCTGCCTACGTACCTATTACCTAGCTATCTGTCACCCAGCTATCATCTCTTACAAACTGTGTGAAGTACCAAGAAGGAAAAATAAAGAACGTTCACAGAGAGGACGACAGTCATTGTTTGGCCTTTGGAAATGGACAAGTAGGGACTCTGCCAGGTCATCGATTCACCTGCCAACAGCCATCCCCCTGATGTCACTCTTAGCAAAGGGAAGGAGCGAGCTCAGCTGGTATGGCGTGAGTCTGTCGTGCAGATAAAAGAGTTGTTTTCCACCTCGTTGTTCTATCTGTCACAGGCAAGAAAGAAAGCTTTCAAACTTGGTCGAAAATCTTTGCATCATTGAAGTCTGCTCTGTTGACAATTCAGAAGGCACAGTTAGTAAATCCAATGGAAAGTTTTATTTTGGTTCTTACCACACTTCAATAGATTGGTAAACTTTTTTTCTGGATTACAATTAGTCACCCAAATGAGAGAATGAAATAACCTCAGAAGTTGGGGAAACACTCTGGGGTCTATGTGGCAGTGCTAATGAAATTCTTGACGGCTTGCTTTGTATGTCAAACTAAAGAAGGGTTACGGGGCTTTGATGCAAAGAGCCAAAAATGTGGCAAATGGGGATGGAGTCATCTTTATAATGTCTGTCAGAGCCTTGTTATTTTAGGAAGTAGGACTCCATTGCTAGCTGATTTTTTTGACCCTCAGAGTAATAGTTACATTAGAAATAATTTAAACTTATTTTGACTGGTTAAACTGGTCCTAAAGAACAAGTTGCCAAGAAACAATGGGTTGATTCATTCTTTACATATATTAAAGTAAATACTAGCTGGGCACGGTGGCACACACCTGTAATCCCAGCGGCTGGGGAGGTGGTGGAGGCAGGAGGATCGAAAGTTCAAGACCAGAGGTAGTCTGTGTAATTTAGCGAGACTCTGTCTCAAAAAAGTAAAAAAAAAAAAAAAAAAAAAAATGGGCTGGGGGTGCAGTTCAGTGGTACAGCACTTGCAAAGCATACAAGCACAAGGCCCTGTATTCAACTCCCAGTACCATAAATAAATAAATAAAATAAATAAATAAATAAATAAATAAAATACTGGTTTATGTTTCCAAAAATCAGCTTGTATTTATTCTTTCACTGCACTAGTATAATCAAACACAACTGTGGTTTGGAGTGTTTGTAAACTGTAAAGTGCTCTCTTAGACATTCTCATTATAATGGAAGGAGAAATTGCTTGCTGAAAAGAGAAACTATTAGCATTGAATACAGACGAAGAAATAGAGTAGATGTTGAATAAATACATATTACACTCACTTAGGTAGTTATGTGAAAATGCTTGTTCATAGCAACATTAAACATTTGCATGTGGGGCCTCTTCCCAGGAATGACAACTAACTATTAAATCTCTTTGCCTCCTCTACAACAAATTCAAGTCTACAGCCATAGCACCTTGGTGTCCCATCCTGCCTGATCTTGGAAGCTAAGCAGGGTTGGCCTGGTTAGTCCTTGGATAGGACACCCCTGGGAACAACAGGTGCTGCAGGCTAGGGAGAAGGACCTGGAAATCCACTCCCAAAACGATCAGCCATTGAAAACCCTATGAATAGCAGAGAAGCACTGATATAGTGCCAGGCATAGCACAGTGTCAAGAATGTCTTGTCTGTTGTACATAGGATCACTATGAGTTGGACCCAACTCTACAGCACCTAAAAATGATGATGACAGTATACCGTTTCTGTCAAGTGACCACTATAAGCATCAGGAAGCTTTGGCTGAGATCATTTCAGGCTAATGAGACTTTCCCAAACATCCCTTAGTTGTTTAAATAAATTAGAGAATGTCCTGTAATACAAGATCCATTGAAAGTACTCAAATATCCTTTTCCTGAGAATTTTGGGAAAATGCCCCATCATATATTTGGTCATACACAGAATTTAAGAAAGTTGCATAAATACTAAACACTGCTTGAATGCTAGTTGTTATTAATTCCTTCATACCCATTGTGTTTAGAGTAAATAGCTATACATTTTTCCTTAATAGATTTATAAATGCTTTGAGAGGTGTGTGTGTGCGCGTGCATGTGTGCACTCACGTGCCTGTTAAGATTATTTGTACCAGCCACAACGTGATGTACAGTGCAGGGCATGAAATAGGTGCTAACTAAAATCCATATTGATCCTCTGACTAGAGAAATAATCTTTACATTTTAGGGGAGTTTAAAGGCATCGGGCCTTAATAACCACATAATTATGAGCTAAAGGACCAGAAGTTACAGGGGCAAGAATATTCCTTCAAGCACTTCCCCAACAAAGGACATTTGCTAAAAAAGGGAGTTTTCTTGTCAAAACTACAATGAATGTCTCTTTTGTTCTCTATTTTCCTAGACAGGGAATGCTGTCTTTTGTTATATTTTGTTATATTCTTTCACTGCACTACTATAATCAAACACAACTGTGGTTTGGAGAGTGTTTGTAAACTGTAAAGTGCTCTCCTAGACATTCTCATTATGATGGAAGGAGAAATTGCTAGGTCCTGATCATTTACATCACATTTTACATTTTGAACTCTCCTGGTGACTATACATACAATTATAATCATAAGGCATACAGCAATAATCATAACATATAACAGAGCAGTTTTAAAAGTCTTTTAACAATTCCCTGGAGCAAGGCCAAGGTCAGTTAGTCTTGCCATGGCTGAAGTTGTCTAACTGGTACCCAAATTCCCTTTCTTACACATAACAAATAGATGGTTTCTTTTTTTAAAGTCCATACTCAAAGAGGTATTTTACACAGGTATAAAATTTACATTGTTTCAAAAGATTGACCCATCCATCTTGTTCCATTTTGTTTCCCCTCTTAACATTACATATGGGAGTCTTACACAAGTTCTTAATTTCATTTTAGCCTTTTTACCAGGGTCTGAAGTGCTTACTGCCCAAGGAGGTCTATTGCGGCCATCAACTTCCACAGGTGTACTTGTAAGGATGCCTTTTCTGTTACCTGGAGTGAAGGTGGGATTAGTTTGTAGTCCATAACATACTTTTTAATTTAATTTAATTCAAAAATCAAACTTGTTTCTCCAGGGTACTTCTCTTAAAAATTCTGTAGCAGAACACCAATAAAAAGTATATTCTTGGTTTTTACTTATTGTAGATGTGATTTTTTTTGAAAGTTTTCTTAGAAAAGTTTAGGGAAAAAAAAAAACAACAGGAAAACTATAGCCATCATCCTCCAAACACCTAAAGATAATCACAGATAATATTTTGATGTGTATCCTTCCAGTCTTTTCTCCAGGCCTATGCACTTCATATTTAATTGACATTACATTCTTTTTTTTTTTTTTGGCCATACTGGGGGTTGAACCCAGGGCCTCGTGCTTGCATGCTCTGCAAGTGCTGAACCACTGGGCTGCACCCTCAACCCATTTTTTTTTTAACTTTTTGAGACAGGGTCTCGCTAAGTTACGCAGACTGCCTCTGGTCTCGAACTTGCGATCCTCCTGCCTCTGCCTCCCGAGCCGCTGGGATGACAGGCTTGCTCCACCGAGCCCCGCCAAGGTGCATTCTTTACAGCTTCCTTCACTTCCTTTTCTCACTTCTATTTCCCTACCCATGTTTCCAGAGTCACCCTGCAAACTAACAACTTGTGGCACGGGCCACCATGCCTGGTGCACATGCAAATATTTTTATAACCCAATTTTAGTCCATTTACCATACCACATTTCCTATGAGTCTGTATCCTTTTTAGTTCTGTAGTGCTGTCCTATGATTATAGGACCCTTGATTTAATCACCTTATATTGTTAGGTATGTCGGTTATCACCAATTGGTACTAAGCTTGGTGCACATCTCTGATTATTTCTTTAGGATAATAGCCAGGAGTGCAACTACGGGGGTAGATGACATACCAATTTTAAGACTTGTGTTCATTGTCTTTCCAAAAAGATGCATCCATTTTATACTCCTGGCAGCTGCATGTGAGGCCACCAGATGGAGGCTATTATGGAATGAATCCTAATGCAGAATTTTCTTCATCCATTTGAAAACTCAAAAATAAACCCTTTTAATTGCTCTATCTGTCCAGAGGTCATATTTACGACAAATACCTTTGTTCATCATAGGTTATGCAAACTTTTTTGGCTGCTAGAGCTAAATGGGGGCATGTGGGGGGGGGTTAAGGGATCCAAGCAAATAGTTTATGTCCAGAGTTTGACTCTTATTATCAGATAAGCTCGCCCCCCTCCAGGGAATATCTCTGCAAATACCTACTGGCTTATGTTCTCTTGAGATCTACAGAGAAAACTTGGTATTTTTTTTCTATTCACTGAACTACTTACATTTCAAAGCAAGGAATAAGCCTGGGATCCAAACAGGATCTCTTGTCATTCCTGAGATAATTGCACGGCAAGAGGAATGACGACCAGATACTAATGCATCATTATTGTCGATCTGGTCGGAACCCAGACATGACAAGCCAAAAAGATATTTGTGAGAACAAAACTCTTAAACAAAGTGAAATGTGTTTACATTCCACAATGAAGGGTATGCTTGTTTCTCTCTGGCATACCTCTTTTCCTTTCTCAATGGACCTCCTTACAGCTTCTTAAACAGTGTCCTCAGACCTATGTCCATTAAAAAGAAATTCCCCTTCCTCAGATGTGGACTTTATTACCAACTGATTCTTCCCTGAGAAAGTGCATTAGGGGAGCGGGAGGGGATGGCATCTGTTCGTTTGTCTATACCCGTTAGGACCAGAGGAGCTGTAGACACCGTTGCTTCCAGGACATTACTTTGCTACCATCATACAAAACTACACGATCCCTGTACCCTCAAATGTAGTTTCCAAAGACTACATCCTATCTTAACATCTCCGTATTACTTCCCCGGGTCCCTGAGGGTTCAGCCACTCACCTCATGTTCTCTTCTCCATCCCAGCTGCCACAACCAGGGTGGTCTTCAGCATCCCCACGTGGAGGACAGCCCAGTGACTTTAGCTTCACAGTTGCAACACTTTGCCTCCCTGGGCTTTGGCAGCCCAATCACATCACCTAGACGTTGGCCTCATCTTGCGGAAGGTCTGTGCTTTTGGAGCCTTGATCTCCGGCATAACCACATCTGGTTATAGCCTTGTAGCTTTTCTACCTGCTCCCTCACCCACTCATTTCCAGGCTGTCTGGTCCCTCTACTACCTTCCACTGTTTTCCAGGTCATCAACTATGTTCCTCCCCTTACTCCTTTCTAGCCAGTGACACAACCCATGATGCATCATTTTAACTGCTCCCTTGCCCCAAACCCAAAGACTATAATCTCTTGTTCTTTTGTATCTGTCCATAAAATTCCAGTCTTTTTTATTTGAGGTGGGGTCTTGCTAGAGAGCTGTCCTGAAAGTTGCTGTGTAGACCAGGGTGGCCTTGAACTTGCATCAATCCTCCAGCCTCAGCCTCCCGAGTGCTGGGATTACAAGCGTGTGCCACCAACATGGCTAACGTGCCAGTCTTGAATCAGTCCAAGCAGCTGCCTTATTTGCTCCTCCATGCAAACCATTGCCTACTGTTAAGAAAATCAAACAAAACAACAAAACAAAACAAAACAAAAAAACAGTCATGCCAAAGAATGTTGCAATTCTAATGCCCCAACCTCAGTGCCATTCAGCAAGCTCACTCACCATCCTTATCTGCAACTTTCAAACACTGTCCAGTATCCTCAACTCCCGTGATTGTCACTGGGCTCCTCCCGAGATGAGGACTCATGGTTATCCAATGTGAATTCTTGACCTTTTGTCTCTTCTGAACTCTCCATCTCTACACTCCCAGCTTTCCTGTCACCTGTGCTGTGGATATCATCCCTTCCCATCTTCCCCTGGACTTTCATCCATCAGTTATGCTTTCATGACTCAATAAAATTAGGAATGAATGTACCAAAATCTCCCATTTTGAAACAGTCCCCCATGAACCTCTCACTTCCCTTTAGGGGTTGTTGATCTCATTCTTCCCTGTGTTGCATAGCTTGAAAGGCCCAGCTGATTTTGGAGACCATACATTTTAATGGCATGAGTTTGTCATACTGAGATTGGCTGCTCTTAGTAGTTCACAAATCGGAGCAAAGACACAGATAATGTTCAAAGTAAGTTGACCTATTTGTGCTTGGCTAGGCAAGAGAAATATATATATATATATATATATATATATATATATATATATATTTTTTTTTTTCCAAATTCTACCCTCACCACTTTTTAAGGACCTCTGATAAGAATTCAGCCTTCCACTGACACTATTCTGGAAATGACTTCACAATTTCCAAATGTTGAGACTCTTAACAGTTCTGTTCTTTTAGACATAGCAATGACTTTTTCGAGAAATTCTTTTGGCTTCTGTGTTATCCCTCCTGTCTGTCATCTTGTCATCTTCTCTCCTTAATTTTTTTTGCTCTGGTTGACCTTAAATGTTAATATTCTTGGGATCCCACCTTGGATCTGTTCTTTCACTCTATCCTTAATCTTTTGTAGCAACCTACCCGTGCATGGAAATCAGTCACATGATTGTCTTTCAGGTTTATATTTCCAGACAAGCCCTCTCTCATGAGTTTCAAAACCATTTAGCCAGCCAGCTACTCAAGAGTCCTATAGATATTTCTAACAAAATACATCAGAGGCAGAAGTTCTCATCCAGATTGCTTTGCTCGAGTTCCTTATCTGGGAAGAAGAGAACAAGGGCCATCCTATAGGCCAGTTAATTTTGCAGTACACCAAAGGCCACCCAAAGCTCGGTGGCCTGAAACAGCAGCCATGTATACGTGCACAAGTACATGAGTCAGGACTGTGGGTTGAGTGCAGCCAGATGGTTCTTCCGCTGGACTCAGTTGGGTTCACTTGTGTCTGAGTCAGTTAACGGTTGATGGCTTTGCTAATAGATCTAGAAGATGGAGGGCTACTAGCTGGGGAACTAGGGCTAAGTGAGCTGTGTCCAGGCTTCCATCACCCAGCAGGCTAACCCAGACTCATTCACACAGAAGTGATCATGGGAGGAGGAAGGACAAGGCCTCATAAGGCTTGGATTGTTGTTGTTGTTAGGTGCCGTTGAGTCGGTATCTTACTCATAGCGACCCTCATAGGGTTTTCAATGGCTGACTGTTTTCAGGATTGCCTTGGGAGTGGATTGCCAGGTCCTTCTCCCAAGGCTTGGATTAAAACTGATAAAATATCCCATCTCATAGAACATCCCAACTGTCAGAGTGAGTCACAGGGCCAGCCTACATTCAGAGTGGAGAGAGGACCTTTAAGGCCACCAATCATAAGGATATGTTGTTGTTGTTGGGTGCCATCGAGTCAGTGTCCAACTCATAGTGACCCTATGTACCACAGATGAAACAGTATTGTTAGTACTTCTCTGCTATTCATAGGGTTTTCAATGGCTGATTGTTTTTTGAGAGTGGGTTGCCGGGTCCTTCTCCCAAACAGCACCTGGTATTCCCAGGCGGGTTCCCATCCAAGTACTAACCAGGCCTGGCCCTGCTTGGCTTCTGAGACCTGACGAGATTGGATGCCACAGTGATATGGCTACAGGCAAGGGTATGTTAGTGGTCCCTTTAAAATTGACTTTACTCCTAACCCAAGTCAACCCACCTCTCTCACTTTTCTTCTCCTTTCATTTCTGGTCAGTTACCAAGTCAGGTTGATGATGCCTTTTTGTTAACTTGCTTATTCTCATCTGCATCCATTCTCAAGCTTAACCTCTGCACCAGTTTGCTGGGGCCACTGTAGCAAAGCACCACAGCTTCAGTGTCTTAAGTAACAGGAGTTTATTTTATCATGGTTCTGGAGGCTGGACATCTGAGATCAAGGTGTTAGCCGGTTTGGTTCCTTCCCATGGTACTTTGCTTGTAGTTGGCCATCTTCTCCCTGTGTCTCACACTATCTTCTTTCTGTGTGTATCTCTGTCCAAATTTCCTCTTTTTATAAGGATACCAGCGGTATTGGATTAAGGCCCAACTTTAATAGTCTCCTTTGAATGTAATCACCTCCGTAAAGACCGGATCTTCCAACTCAGTCACATTCTGAGGTCCTGGGGTCCTGAATTCTTTGGAAGGGATACAATTCAGTATGACAACCTCCATCCTTTAAATAATAATAATAATAATAATAATAATAATAATAATAATAATGTTGTAGTTGTTAGATGCCATCGAGTCAATGTCTAATTCATAGCAACTGTATGTACAATAGATGAAACACTATTGTCAGTGCTTCTCTGCTATTCATAGGGTTTTTAATGGTTATTTCTTTGGGAGTGGGTTGCCAGGTCCTTCTCCCAAGCCTACCTCACCTGGTGTTCCCAGGCAGTCTCTCATCCAAGTACTAACCAGGCCCTACCCTGCTTCCAAGATGGGACGCCACAGTGGTAAGACTGCAGGCAGTAATAATAATAGTAGGCCTGAAATCTCAGGTCCTTTGTTAGGACTGTCAGGTAATAGTGTATTTCCTTGTCACTATTTTTATATCTCCTCTATTAGATTGTAAGCTCCACAAAGGCAGAACATTTATTTGTCTTTGCATTTTTAGCACATAGAACAGTAGGCCCCCAATAAATAGTGGTTAACTTGAATGAACTATAAAACATTCTGCGTTTGAGAAAATAAGTAGATTGAACAACCCTGAGGAGATGATCTTCCAGAGACACAATGATCTCAAGATTTATAATTTAGAGAAGAGTGGTGAAGCCTGGTGCTTTTTGGTTGACCATCAACCCGGAAGTGAAAAGACCATAACCTTTGTCTATTCAAACTCAGATTCTAACTGGTACAGAATGAAGACAGCTTGGGAAGGTGGAACTTCCTAGACACACCTAAGCAATTAGAGCACGTTCTGTTGATTAGAGAGTGAGGGTGCTTCACAAACAACAAGATGTTAGACTTTCCTTAACCAGTCTGTATTAGTCAGGGTTCTCCAGAGAAATAACCAAAAAGAGGGATAAGAGGAGCACTAGCGAGGTTTCTTTTAAGGAATTGGCTTATGCCATTGTAGAGACCTGGTACGTCCAAAATCTGCAGGATAAGTTGTCAGGCCAGAGCCCCGGGGAACAGTTGCAGTTCAAGTTGTAAGGAGAGCTCAGTGTTCTTTTTTTTCCTCTGGTATTTGGGGTTCAAACCCAGTGCCTCACACATGCTTTGCAATTGCTCTACTACTGAGCTGCACCCCCAAGCCCATTTTTCACTCCTTTATCTTGAATTTATTTTGTCATGGTTCTCTCTAAGTTACACAGCCTACCTCTGGCCTCGAACTCGAGTTCCTCTTGCCTCCACCTCCCAAATTGCTGGAATTACAAGTGTGAGCTACCACACCTGGCAAGTCTTTGTTTTATTTAGGCCTTCAACAGATTAGATGAGGCCCACCTACCTCAGAGAGTCTAATTGCTTTAATCAAAGTCCACCAATTTAAATGTTAATTATAAAAAAAAACCTTTATAGAAACATCCAGAATAATGTTTGATCAAATATCTGGACACCACTGCCCAGCTAAGTGGACACACAGTCCAATCCTCTTGGTCTCATGAGGCACTTTTGGGTATACAATGAAATGACTAATGTAGGCAGAAGGATTGGCATGAAATAAATCAGCCCCTGACCTATGTGCATATGTAGAAGTTGTTGTTGTTATTAGGTGCCCTCCAGTCGGTATCCGACTCATAGCGACCCTCTGTACAACAGGGGAAACACTATTGTCAGTGCTTCTCTGCTATTCATAGGGTTTTCAATGGCAGATTGATTTTTGGGAGGGGGTTGTCAGGTCCTTCTCCCAAGCCCGCAGCACCTGGTGTTCCCAGTGGTCTCCTATCCAGGTACTAACCAGGCCTGACCCTGCTTAGCTTCCGAGATCTGACGGGATCCGATTCCACAGGGCTACGGCTGCAGGCTATATGTAGAAGAGACTGTCATTAAAAGTATCACTAGGGAGCCAGGGGGCTGGGATTTAGCTCAGTGGGTAGAGCGCTGTGCTACAGTCTCTGAGGACCCGAGTTCAATTCCCACCACCGCAAAAATGGGAGAACGGCCTGGAAATCCATTCCCAAGGCAATCCCGAAACAGTCAGCCATTGAAAACCCTAT
The DNA here is from genome assembly GCA_007922755.1 of Pedetes capensis. Classification (NCBI taxonomy): domain Eukaryota; kingdom Metazoa; phylum Chordata; class Mammalia; order Rodentia; family Pedetidae; genus Pedetes; species Pedetes capensis. The sequence continues at coordinate 76,390 of VMDO01005345.1, forward strand.
GAGGGTTGCTATGAGTTGGATACCGACTCGACGTTACCTAACAACAACAACAAAGGGAGCCAGGCGCTGTGGCGCATGCCTGTAATGCCAGCAGCTTGTGGGGCAGAGGCAGGAGGAGCTCAAGTTCGAGACTAGAGGCAGTCTGTGTAATTTGACTAAAACCTGTCTCAGAAAAAGTAAAAAACTGGGCTGGGGGTGCAGCTCAGTGGTCCAGCACTTGCAAAGCATGCAAGCACCAGGCCCTGGGTTCAACCCCCAGTACTGCAGCGGTGGGGGGGGGAGGTATCACTAGGGTCCTGCCTGATTTAAATACCAGCCAGAGTTTCAAGAAGATATCAGTAGTCTAAAAAGAAACAGTCATAGGATTTTTGGTAGCTAAGGAAGAAGATATGAGAAGCCCTGAGTGTTTCAGAAAACCTTAATATCCTTATTTGAAGTTTAATTCTATTCTGGTCAATAAGACACAACATAAAATAGATACAGAATTCATTTCTATGCAAACATTTGAAATCAAAGTTTATAGTGTGTGCTGGGAACGGGTATTACACATTAAACAAAACAATGAAAATCAAAGAATGATTTGATTAGAAAGCCAAACTGAAGTGCTAATGATTGTAGCTTCCATACCATCCTCACTACTGCTCTTGGATCTGTTTGTGATTTTCATCAAATACCCTGCCGTTTCTTGGCTTCAAGAAGACTCAGAAGAGTTCCGAGAAGACGTAATTGTTTTCTTAGACAGTTTTTAATTTCTGACAAAGTCTTTCATCATGGAAGAGGCGTCCATGGGTGGCCATTTGCAGGGCAGCAAGAAGTGCAGCTGTAATTTCCAGTCAGCCTTGAAAACCCTTGGAAAGGTAGAAACTTGGAACAAGCTATTTTCTTTTCTTCAAATGGCCAGATATTCAGCTGATGATGTACCGTCTTCCAAGATGACTGTAGGCATCTAGCCCAGACTTAATATGCAGTGTTTATAAAATCAAGGGGCGAGGGAAAGGTTACTTGTAGTGATAAATTAAACAAGGTGATTATTAATATGGCCGTCCTTTTTACAGGGAGTAGCATCCAGGTTTCAGATTCCTCCATTTTTACCAGGAAGAATCTTTGAAATAGTTCTATCTTTCTAGGCAGATTTGTATAAGAATTCCACATTGCTTTAAAGTTTTGGCCCCTCCAAATTGAAATCGATCCCTAGTGAAGTTCTAGAAGGAAATCCAAGTATAGTGTGATGGTGAAGGTCTTGTGTTTTGCAGTCAGCTCTGCGTGTTAATAACCCTTTATTTTCTGATCTGTGAAATGAATCTTGAAATATCTACTTTCAGAGGATTTTTTAAGAGTTGGATGAGATATACACGAAAAGCTTAGGAACGTGGTCGGCATGTGGGAAGCAAACAGAAGGGGTAACAATGATGTTAGCATAAAAGGAGAGAGGGGAACAGTGACATGGCACATTTGAATGATGCTAACCAGGCTTATTGCCTGCAGCTGTAGCACTATGGCTTCTGAAGCTAAGCGGGGTCGGGCCTGGTTAGTACCTGGATGAGAGACCGCTGGGGAACACCAGATACTGTAGGCTTGGGAGGTGGACCCGGCAACCCACTCCCATAAAACAATCCGCCATTGAAAACCCTATGAATAGCAGAGAAACACTGACAATAGTGTTTTGCCTGTTGTACATGGGGTCGCTGTGAGTCAAACACCGACTCACAACACCTAACAACAACAACAACAAAAACCAGGCTTATAGGGAATCACTTTTGTGAAAGTCGTTTCTCATCTCAATGTCGACAATGAGGTAAGTTTCAATAAAATATTTTCCAGGAATGCACATGTTTACTGCTTTCTTCAGAAGCCTTTTGCCCTAATATATATCACTTGGTCATTTCTAGATGGCCTGTTGTCTGCCTTGGATTTTAATATATATATATTTTTTGCCCTGATTTTTGCACAGAAATGGAAAAAATTGCCAATTTATTTGCAGGGAATAAAAACATATACTACCAGAGAAAATTAGAAGGCAAAACTCCAGCATAACATGATTCTTCAGAAAATACAATCCAATTATAGGAGACAGGTAATATCCGATTCTTTTTTGGTTGACCTATAATAAATGCAGATTGCCTAGGTATTTAATATAGAGTGGTATTTCAAAGCCAAATGGTGGCTATTATTTCCATTATCAGTGGAAAAAGTAATATTAAGGTAGAAATTAGTACTTTCTGCTTCAAAATGTGGGGAAAGTCTTATGAGCAAAACTATCTGAAAAGTGGTAACTGTAAAGCTCAAGCTAGAGGACTGGTTCCACCAGTGAATATTTTGGTGTTTCTATTGCATGGCAGTCAATGTTTGGGAACCTGCATGTAGAGCCTGAGCAAGAAGAAAATGCCCTGGCTTTGGTGGAATTCATCATCTGTCAAGTGCAGACACAATAAAGCAAGAACATTGAATGTAGCACAGGATGATTTCTGAAAATTACTATGAAGATTATGAAAAAGGGCCATGTGATGGGATAGACAGGGACGAGAATGGGTCACGGGTGAGATGTGAGGGAGGAATGACCAGGCTGGGGGTGGTCGAGGGAAGTATGGTCTTGGCTGAGCCTTCTATTCCAGGCAGGCCCCACTAGGAAGCACATCCCATGAGGCTGTGGCTGCTATTGTGAGAGGTTCTGGCCATAGGCAGAGGTTACAGAAGCCAGATCCTGCTACACTGCAGGCAACGCAAGGCTTAGACTTTATTTCAGTAACATTGGAATCCACTTGGAGACTTTCAAGCAGAGGATGGGCAAACCTGATTTATATTTTTTAAAGATCATGCTGGCTGCTTTGAAGAAGATGGGTGACAATAGGACAAGAATGAATGAGGACAATAGGGTGCTCCTGTGTAATGCAGGTGAGACAGGCAGTGGTAGCAGGGACTAAAAAAGAGAGTCACTAACCTAGACCGAGGGGAGTCAGCACAGCTGCCTCTGTTTCCCTGCATGGCAGGGGCATTGGCGTGTTTGGTAAGCCGTGCAAATGATGAACTTGAAGTTAGCCTCTCAGGCATTAGACCACAGACAAACCTTCCTGGCTCAAGATACCTCTGTCTCTTCTGGCTCTTGCAGTTGGATTATTGTAAAGCGTTGAGCTATGATCCATCCAGGAAAACAGTGCTCATGTGGATGGAAGAAAAGAAGTAACAAAATTTAGCATGTTAAAAGCTGAGGGCAGGTGTTATGGTTGGAATAGGAAATGTCCCCTACAGGCTCATGGGTGAATGCTTGGTCCCTAGCTTGTGGCACCATGTTGGGAGGTAGTGGAAACTTTAGGTTTGGCACCTAGCTGGAGAAGGTGGGTCACTGGGGGTGGTCTTTGAGGGTTCTACTTGGTCATTGGTCCCTTCTTGCCCTCTGCTTCCTGCCCACCATGAGGTAAGAACCTACTTCACTGCACATTCCCACCGCCATGATGTTCTGCCTAAGAGGATGTGGCCGAGAGATGGTGGAGTGGACCCTCTGAAACCGTGAGCTAAAGTCAATCTTTCCTCCTCTGAAGTGGTTCTGTCGGTTACTTTGTCACAATGACAAGTGACTAACACAGCAGGTGTCCACAGTGCTCTGTCATGAGTTGGGATGCTGTGGTGGATGGGGATGGAACAACCACCATGGTCAGGTGCTACGTACTCTGGGGACCCCTCTGGGGTTTCCCACACGAACGTTTTGAGCATTTAAACAAGCAGACCACTCTTCTGTTCAGAGCTTCAATATTGGGCTCAGGTTTGGGTGCAGGTTCAATATGTTAAAATTTAGAGGGTTCAGGTTCAGTTCTGGTTTGGGTTGAAGTCTTATGTGTAGACAGCAGGGCGGGGCTTTAAACTGAAGCTGAGCCTGAACCCTGAACTTCTTCCGGTTCAAGCATAAAGAAAATTTTTTTCTGAGTCCAAACTTGAACCAAAACCCAGGGAAAATTGGGTTCAGGCTTAGCTTTTAATGGTTTTTTTTTTTTTTTTTTTTTTTGGCTTTTTTGTTTTTGTATTATTAACTGTTTTATTTCACATAAAAATTGAAAAAACAATTATTCATCTTCATACACATGGGATTAAAATTTTAGACATGAACCCAAACCAAACCTGAACCCCCTACATTTTAACATTTCGAACCCATACCTGGACCCGATTCCAATTGTTTCATGGGTTTGAAGCCCTGGTTCTGTTGGGGTGGAGCAGAGCGACTGCCCGGCTGGAAGGGCTCGGTGATGAAATCTCTGGACGCTGTGGGTCCACGCCTACCACTGTCCCGTGGGAAGGAATGTCTTCTGGGACTGTTTCAGGCCAGAGTTCCCTTCTGACTTTCAGGACCTAAGTGCAGCAGAGTAGGTCGGGTATGTGGGAGTCTGTGGGAGAGGTGATGAGGGGACCAGGCACGTGGCAGGGCCTGGAGACCTGGTCTCTGTCTTTTGGCTTATTCAAGCTCTTTTGTTGGCAAGAATGAAAACCTGCTCAACCATTACACAGGATGACCACATGGGACTTTGGTAGCGGGTGCTTGGGGAAGATTCCTTTGCAACCCCCCAGCCCCTTATTTTATAATAATAATGATAAACCTCCACTGCCCTATTCTGAAAAGGGCCCTGGTGAAACACGCAGATCTAGGACTGACAGTCTGGTTCTCTCATCAAAAGAGACAAAGAGGAATTGTCAAGATATTGATTTTGTATCAACACAGCCTCCCTGACACATGATTTAGGAAATGTCTAAATGAAAGCCCACTCAGGGAAAGGGGATTATATAAGTCTTCACCACAGAAAGACGATCGGCTTTGAGATCTTATTTACTGTTCACACCCGTGAATGCCACCGACCACGGAGGATTTGGTCCTGGATGATGGGGATTGTCTGAACACATGTGGGAGTTGGGGCAGACGTGGTCTCTCCGAGTCTGGAGATGCAGAAGGTTTTGGTGGAGGGTTCGCTGAGCTGGCTCCAGGCACTGCTGTGTAAAGCACTGCTCTGGTGGCAGGTTGCTGTGAGGCTGACCAAGAAGTTGTCCTTCTCTCTTTTTTCCTCCTAAGCAAAGACTCCGAAGTAAAGACTCAGCTGCTCACCCAGCACTCACTCAGGTCACCATCCCCGAATCACTTCTTCCCAAGTTTAAACTGGTCTCCTCTAGGAGCCCAATCCCAGCTTTCTAGTTTACCCTGATCTCACTTCTGTGACTGTCGTACAATTGTTGTTGTTGTTGTTGTTGTTGTTGTTAGGTGCCATCGAGTCAGTGTCTGACTCATAGCGATCCTATGTACAAGAGGTGAAACACTATTGTCAGTGCTTCTCTGCTGTTCATGGGGTTTTCAATGGTGGATTGATTTTTGGGAGCATGTTGCCGCGTCCTTCTCCCAAGCCTATAGGACCTTGTGTTCCCAGGAGATCTCCCATCCATGTACTAACCAGGCCCAACCCGGCTTAGCTTCTGAGATCTGACAGGATCAGACGCCACAGGGCTATGGCTGCAGGCGTCGTACAGTTAGCGATTGGTTATGAGCAACCCTTCCTTTCATCCATTTTCTATTGATGACAACACAATATTATCTATGAAGACACGAAGTTTATTTCAGCTCACAGTTCTAGTCAAGGTAGATGGGCCCTGTCTCCTGATGGCCTTGTTGGGACTAGAGTTGGAGTCTCTGTGTGGGGCATCATGTGGCAAGAGACAGGGAACATGTGAGAGACCCAGCCTAACTGCATTTCATAGCAGACCTACTCTTTTTTTTTTTTTTTTTGCAGTACTGGGGGTTGAACCCAGGGCCTCGCACTTGCATGCTCTGCAAGTGCTGGACCACTGAGCTGCATCCCCAGCCCATTTTTTTTTACTTTTTGAGACAGGGTCTTGTTAAGTTACGCAGACTGCCTCTGGAGCAGACCTACTCTTAAGATCACCCACTGACCATACCCCATCAATCCCATGAACGGGCTAATCCATTTAGGAGAGTAGAGGCCCACTCACTTTATAAAGGTCCCATCTAGTCCTACCTCTTAATATCTCCTAATCAGGATTACATTTCAATATGTGTTTTGGAGGGGACAAACCATATCCAGACTACACAAACTTGAACCACTTGAACTCTGTTTTATTGTATTAGTTTCATCGTCCAGTTGAATGGTAGGACCCTTGGGATAGAAGCAACTGTTGAAACTGATCTGTCCACGTTGCCGTAACTTTAGTTCACACTTTCCTCATTATTTGCTTGGATGAGTACAATAGGGTCTTCATCAAACCCCCTAAACACAAAGTTTTTAAAACACAAGTCTGACTGGGGTAATCCCTTATTTGAAAACCTTTCAGTGGGTCCCATTGCCTTCTGTGTAACCTCAGGGCCTTGGCATGGCTCTTGATGACCTGGTCGGTCATTCTAGTTTTACCTCTTTGCTTCAACAACCTCCTTTCCCTAGTGCCAAAGCCACCAGGAACACTGTCTCTTGGTGTTTCTGTGTGACATAACCTCTCCTCCCACTGAGCTCTCAGGATCTCTTGCTCATCAGACCTTCTTCTCTAAGTCTTATGCTTCTATAATTTTTATCGTATTATGAAAAAGAAGTTCTCTTTCTGAGCCAAAATAGTGACATTAAAACTAAAGGAAGAGGGGAACATTATTTACCCAAGCAGATAAATATATAATTTGTGCAGGTTAAAAAAGCATATTAATAACTTCATGAGGCTAACCAATTTAGGGCTCAATTAGAAATGTGATCCCAGAAACCACATACAAATTATTATAATTACGGTGACAGGAAATGGTGCTCCTAGGAAATGGTAGGAAGCAGAAATTTAAAAGGGGAATATATTATTTAAAAGTCAGGCAGCTTGTCTTTGCGGCCCTAAGAGTTGAATTGGGAAAATTAAAGATCTCAGATCATAAAACTACCAGCAGAATGAAGTACTAAGCTAGTCCACTCAGCAGAAAGCAGTTCACCACCATAATTGGAAATACAGGCTTGTGGTTACTTAATGGAAGCGAACATTTAATCATGTCAGGGCCACTGTGTGCCATAGATTTAACATACCATCGCTAACATATTTTGCAACTTGGACAATTAATTCCACACCTGTACTGTCCCGTATCCAGCTTTATAAAACATGTCTTCCCTATAAAAACAAATGTATGTGGCAAATAGCCCTCTCTCTTGTTTGCCAAAAAACAGATTACTATCAGGGAGGCCGAATTATTACCTGCTGTCAACAAATAGATTATCCAAGTTAAGGTCATTATTGTTGCCGTCATTACCTTACATATTAAAGCTGTTTCCTCTGAATGTAGGAATGAAACGGATGATCTCAAATCTATCGGGGTTTCTATTAGACCTCTTTAGACTTCATTTTGGATGCTTATAAGATTATGAATTAAAACTATCCATGCAGCCCCATTTTTTTTTTAGAGAAACTGCCCCTTTAAATGAAGATTCCTTCCCCCCCCCCTTTTCTCCTAAAGGTTTTAGGTTAATTCAGCATCCTGTGAATGCTTTCATGTTGTCATCTACTGACATTTTTCTTTCTGGATTTTTAGAAATATAATACAAGATAAAAATAGACTTGGAGGTGAAACAGCAAGAGGTAGAGATAACAAGAATACTTATTTAGTTTACCCCCCTGCTTTTTTTTTTTTCTCTTAATACTTATGGAATTTATGTTTCCATTTTTTTTCCCCCCAAACTCTAAAGTCTGTTTCAGGGAACTTTGATTTCCATGTTTCTATTTTATTTAATTAAATTTTTTGAAGACTTTTTTTCCACTCCATTTAAATGAAACATGACCGAGGAGGAAATGAATATAAACATCTTTGCATAGCTGATACGTTGAAAAATGCATGACCACTTAAATGTCACAAATCGGTGAAGCATTTCTTTTTTATTCTGGTGCTGCTGAATTTTAAGGCCAAGTGGCATTTTGCATTGGTTGCTTTGCTTAAATCAGGTAGCACGGGACTCCTGCCTAAGAACGGCTCCCCCAGGGTGTGTGTGTGTGTGTGTGTGTGTGTGTGTGTGTGTGTGTGTGTGTGTTGGGGGGGGAATCTCAGGCCTCCTCCTGCTTTCCCCTCCTCTCCTTCCTCTTCCTTCTCTTTCTCCTTCCCTCCTTTCCTTTCTTTGATATTCCTCCTGCCTCTTTCCTCTCTTTCTCCTCCCCTTCCATCCTGTTTCCTTCTTTCTTTTCTTTGGCAAATAGCCATTGTCGTGAGGGGTGTGGGGGGCACAGATGGGAGGCCAGCCTTGGGCTGGGGCAGCAAGCTCCACCTTCAGGACAGGGTCTCTCCTGCGACCCCTGGGGTCCGCAGTGAGTGACGCTCAGGCCCAGCAGGCCCCGGGAGTTCTTTCTGCTGTGGGTGGTCTGGGGCCCTGACCAGACAGCTAATTGACTTGCTCTTCCTGGCCAGGCCTAGACTCTGAGAATGAGGTAAGGTCTGGTTCAGATGTCCTCCCAGCAGGATTCCACGGCAGAAAGGGGCCCTGGAATACTAATCTGAAAGGGAAATAAGAGGACACAGAAACAATTAGGTTATTACGTGGCAAAATCAAAGCGGGGAGGAGAGTGTGAGCGTAGAGGAAGTGGGTCAGGGAACTTCCGGTTCCTCAGGGCCTCCGGGGTGGGTGAAGGGTGGAGCACTGCCCTGACTACAGGAGCTAGGCAGGGTGGCATTCTGGTTCGGTGGTGTCCTGAGCATGTACTTGTCCATTTGTCATAGCCCCGCCATTCCATTGTGTCTCTCTGACCAACAAGTGATGACTGTGTTTAAGGACCATGAGTTATTTCACATGACCTCAAATCTTAGCTTCATACCGCACTAGATTGTCTAGGAATATGGGGTCACTGTAAACCAGCAAATCTACGTTTCCAGGGAGGAGCTGGCCCCTTCTCAATCCTTGCTGTATGAAAATGCAACATGGGTGAAGAGCACTGATCTTTTTCTTTCCTTCGTTCCTTCCATCCTCCCTCCCTCTCTACCTACCTTCCTTCTTTCCTTCCTTCCTTCCTTCCTTCCTTCCTCCTTCCTTCCCCCCTCTTTCTTTCTTTTCTTTTTTCCTTCTCCTCTCCTCTTCTCTTCTCTTCTCATCTCTTCTATTTTTGTGGTACCTAGGGGTTGAATCCAGGCCTTCACCCATTCTTTGTAAGCGCTCTACTACTGGGCTGCACGCCCAGCCCATTTTCTAATTTTTTATTTCAAGTCAGGATCTCACTAAGTTACACAGGCTGCCTCAGGGCTTGGAGTTGCAATTCTGCCTCCACATTCTGAGTTGCTGGGAGTACAGGTATGAGCCATTGCACCCGGCTGAGCTCTGACTTTTCAACAGAAGGGGGGCTCCAATTTTTTCTATTTGTTTGATCATTTGTTTCATGCATGGAATCTCCTTATTATTAAATGTTGACAACTAAACAAAAGTTTAAAGATCAACACTCTCAAATCTGTCAGAAGGATGAATGTGCTTGGGACTGGTGACTGTGATTCTGGGCTACTACTTTCCATGCGCTGCACTACGCAGCTTCCATGAATTGGTGGACTCTAGCGTCCGCCCAGGCTGGTGAGGGCGGGATTACTCTTCCACTTCACAGGAACTGAAGGAAGAAACTGAGGCAGAGCTTAGTGGAAGACTTGAGTTGCCTTGCTGTTCTGTGCAGGAAGACATGCAAGGCTTTCTGCTCTGCAGAGACTTTTGATCTACTTCAGAGCACTAGATGGATGTGGGGAAACGTTGCCACCATCTCCGATTGAAATACCAGTTCAAGACAACAATACAAGACCATCCAGGATTCACGTCAAGTGAATGTAGTTAGTTAGGTGCCCTCGAGTCAGTATCCAACTCATAGCGACCCTGCGTACAACAGGCAAAACACTATTGTCAGTACTTCTCTGCTTTTCATAGTGGTTTTGATGGCTGATTGGTTTTTGGGAGTGGGTTGCCGGGTCTTTTCTCCCAGTCAAGTGAATAGCACAGATAATCCTCTTATGGGGACTCAGAGGAAGGCAAGGAACCTGTCTTTGGGCTTGATAGGAGAAGGGATCTATAGGGATCAAAATTTCAGGATTATTTCTCAAGACAGGGTGGATAAGGAGGAGAGGGCAGAGCAAGAGGCTGAGGCAGCTTCTCTTTTGGGAGAATTCCTTCTGGAGAAAAGTCTCTTCGTTGGAGATGAGGGACTCGGCCCCAAGAGTCAAGCCTCTTGCCCATGACTGCACAGTTAAGTCTAGGCAAACCTGGCTAGAACCCTAGGCTTTTTGTGTAACTGCCCACTGGTTGTTTTAGGAGCTTTGTTTGGCACCTTTGATGTACAGTGGTCAGAATAGTTACAAATCACTGCAGAGGCCCTGCTAAGTTCCTATGCGTGCAGGTGAGAAGCTATCCAATACTGGTGTGGAACTTTCCCTCTTTCTCTGGACATCTTTTTGGGTGTGTGTGAAAGCAATTGCTGCAGGGTGCGGTGGCGCACGCCTGTAATACCAGTGGCTCCGGACGCTGAGGCAGGAGGATCGCAAGTTCGAGACCAGAGGCAGTCTGTGTAACTTAGTGAGACTCTGTCTCAAAAAGTAACAGAAAAAAAAAAAAAGGGCTGGGGGTGCAGCTCAGTGGTCCAACACTTGCAAAGCATGCAGGCGCGAGGCCCTGGGTTCAACCCCCAGTACCGCAAAAAAAAAAAAAAAAAAAAAAAAGCAATTGCTGGTCCTACCCAGATGGTGGCCGTATAGTCCCTAAGGATGAGAATACCAGCTGACCGTTGTAGACCCTGGGGACTGCTGGAAGGCTTTCTGCCCTTCCACTTGGAAGAAGATTATGGAAAAAAAGTATAACAAGTGCAGAGAATGGAAGGGGGCATACACAAACCTTTTTCCTGACATGCCCAAGGAGCCCTAGCTGCTGCTTATAGGACGGTGATTTTCAGAGTTGGTCTCATTAGCTACAAAGCACTGTGCTCAGTTCAACTCTGCACTCAAAGCCATCAGGTTTAAAACAGATGAAAATGCTCTGCCCACCTCTTCTCACCTAAGCCCTCCCTTAGAGTGCTGCTTTTAGCCCTCAGGCTTGGGAATCCAGTACCACATTAGCTCTCTCAAAGACTGAGGAGGGTAGAGAAGAATGAGGGAAGAGAATGTTCTAGGCCAGAGCTTTCCACACTGCGGGGGGGTGGAGCACAAAGCAACGGTGAAAGAGAAGGAGATAGGAGAATTTCTGTCGATTTATTTTGCATCTCTTCCTTCTCAAGTTCTTTTTGGTTTATGTGCTATAATGTGCATAATATATTAGTTCAGTAGAACTAATTTATAATTATATTACATTATAAAATTACATTACTTTATATTATACATTGAAAAGCACCTTTGGGGGTATGTACTCAATTTTATTTTTAACTTTAGTAAAGAGCTACCGTGTCAAAAATGTGTGGAGACCACTCTCCTGGACTTTGAATGCCAACCTTTTTTGTTTGAAATCCTTTCTGCTGAAGGGCTTGGATCCCACGACGGTAGAAAGGAGGAGGCTAGCTTTCCCAAGCAGAGGGTTTAACTGCTCACTGGCATCCTGTAATTTGTCACTGATGGCAGGTTTTGAGGACATAAACATTGCAGTGGTATTTTCGAGAGGAAATGTTTATCATTATAGCTCCAAAACACGTCACAAACAGAAACAATAATTTCATTAGTAGCCGAAAATTGTAATAATGCTGTTGAATATAAATTTCACTGCTATGGTAATTCTCCAACACAAGGACGATGAATAAAAAATTGCAGCAGTGTGATTGGGAATAAACTTTATTGCTATGAGTAAGACACAAGTGAGAGGATGGATGGAGACTGAAATTTGGGATGATTGTTTTCAATCACTGGTATGGGTGTTGCCGGTAGGAATGTATTCTGTTCTCTAGGATCATAACCAGGCCTCCTCTTGAAAACCTCTCCTCTGGAGTGAAGGGGATAATGTTCCCTTAACTCGAACCCCTAACTGCACGTCTCTTTCTCATGGTCTTTTGTTATCTCAACAATTCCATCCTATTGCATGAGCCAAAACCCAAGGATCAACTTCCCTTTCCCTGTTCCTCCATACTGAACATCTTACCCATAGCCACTTCTACCTCTGGACTATGCCTGGAGTCAGTTTATTCTGTCTCTATTAGCTCTGCCAGCTCCTGTTCCAATCCTCGACCACCGTGTCACCTCTCACTGCCTCTACCCCATGCCTCCCAGGTGAGCAGAGATGGCAGAGGAGTTGACATCTGTTCCTCCAATCCAATCATCTGAAGAATGAGCATTCCCATGTGGTCATGAGTCAAGCCCTCTCCATCCAAAACCCTCCTGTGGCTTTCCCTTTCTTGCAGAGTTAAGCTCCTTAGCACAGTCTCCAGAGCCCTGTGGGATCACCAGCCTTATCTCATGCACTTTTGTGCCTGGTCACTATCTCCCTTAGGATTTTCAGACTGGCCCATGTCAACCACAGGCTGCTTCTATTCCCTCAGCTCTTAGCTGGCTCATGCCCATTTCCCAGGGCTTCAGCAATCTTGCCTTTCTTCCCTTTCTTCCTCAACTGAAGTAGCCCCTAAAGGCTCTGTGGCTGAACATCTCTACACTAGACCTGTGGCCTCCTTGTCTCCAGGGGGCGCCATTCCTACAGAGCAAGGGATGAGAGGCGGGCCCTGAAGCTGTACAGAGAAGCAACTCTTCATCTTCTCCTTTCTTCTTTCACAGACTTTCTCCCAACCTCACATTGCTACATGGGTTTGTTTCTTGGCTATTGCTTGAATAGACAAAAGCCCAGTCTTTAAAGAACGAGAGAATGACTTTTGGGTTTTTAGTCCCACATCTGGTGGGGAGGACAGACACCATCACGTACTGGCAAACAAAATGCCCACGTGTTCACGATGCTCTGCTGAGTTCCCCACAGAGCAGGCCAGACAGATGTTCCTCGCCTGCCATGGACCTGTGCCCTGGGGTGCTGATGGATGTCAACTCGTCTGCCACCTCTGCTCACCTGTGAGAGCTCCAAGCACAGAGCAGGGCCTCTCTGAGCCACTCTGGAGCCTGAGGCAGTGGAAAGATCCATAAAACCTATCCCATCTTTATGCAAAAATGTACACATTTTGCTCATCATTGATTTTTCAGCATCAATTTTCTAACATTGCGTTAAAATACTACTTCGCTCCCTGAGGTTTTGATGCCCCTTTAAGTTTTACATCTAAGACAATTGTCTCACCTGCTCTACTCCTGCCCCAAATAGTATAATGATCAGGAATCTGGCAGGAATATGTCGGGAAGCAGAGGCCTTCTTTTGGTTGAGTGGAGCAGAGTGATTGATGAGCAACACTGGCTGTAGTGTGTATGGAGTTGCATGACGGCAACCTAGTTGCCCACCTTGCTTAATTGACAAGAGCAGTACCCATCAGGGACTGGGGCAATTCACAGGGTTGTTTTTTAACAGCCCAGTATTGACTGAAACGCTGGAGCCCGGTTATAACAAGGTGATAGAAAGAGCAGGGCTTGGGGGTCTCATGGCCCCAGGTCCAAGTCTTGCTTTTATGAGCTTATTTACTGCCTGGCTTGAGGCACGTGATTGATCTTGCCTGAGCCTCAACACCTTTGTTGTTGTTGTTAGGCGTCATGTAATGGTGTCCGACTCATAGCAACCCTCATAGGGTTTTCAATGGCTGCTTGTTTTTGAGATTGCCTTGGGAGTGGATTGCCACATCCTTCTCCCAGTTTTGTGGTGCTGGGAATTGAACCCGGGACCTCAGAGACTGCAGAGCGGCAGTCTACCAACTAAGCTAAATCCCAGCCCCAACACCTTTGTTAGTAAAATAGAAATTTAAAAAATGACCTCTGTGTTGGTTATGTGAGATGACTGATTCACTCGACACCCACCTACAGAGTGTCCACAAAGGGCCAGCTCTGCGCATGGTTCTGGGGTTCAGAGGTGAGAAAACAACAGGAGGCTCTTGTTTCCCTTGGTGGAGCTTGCAGACTAGAGGAGACGTGAACATTCATTTGGGTCATGTGAGTCCCCATGCTATGGGAAGCCAGGGAACAACTTCCTCAAGGAAGTGATGGCCAAGGTGAGATCTGAAGAGAAAACCAGCTCACTAGGCACAGCAGGTAGAAGAGACTTCCAAGCAGCGAGGAACTCGAACAAAGACCCAGCGGAGGGAAGGGCACGGCACGTCCACAGAAGTGAAAGAAAAAATGCCAGTGTGGCTGGAGCGCAGGGCATTGATTTATGCTGTTGTTATGCCATCGCCAGGCTGGGATTTAGCTCAGTTGGTAGAGCACCGCTCTGCAGTCTCTGAGTTCCCGAGTTCAATTCCCAGCACTGCAAAAATGGGAGAAGGACATGGTAATCCACTCCCAAGGCAATCCCGAAACAGCCATTGAAAACCCTATGAGAGTCGCTATGTGTTGGATACTGACTCGACGGCACCTAACAACAGCAACAACAACTATGCCATAGCCAGCCTCTCTGCTGCGCTCTCGGTGATACAGGAAAGATGGGTTCCAGAACCTTCCCTGGCTGGTTAATGCCAGCCTCAGGAAGAACAGTTCTGCCTTCAACAGCAGGAACTGAGTTCTAGGTCTGGGCCGTATTTCTAAAGAAGTTTCCAGAACGGGGCAGAAGAAACTCCACGGAGTGAAGAAAGAGGGAAAAGAGTTAAACCAGAAAGTGTCAACCTTACGGTTGAGCAGCGAATAAACAAGAAGGGACGTTTCTGTGTCACCCGCCGTATGTCTTGGGAAATAAAAGTTATTTTTCCAGAAATAACTTAGGTAGTCAGCACCGAAAAGTCCCAAGCTGTCGAGGGCCAGGGCTGAGAAAATTCCCTGGTGGGTTAACATTTCTGAACAAGACGTCCAGGCAGCTCTCACGGACAGCACCCATTCGCCCAGCGAGGCAGCCGAGCTTTGGGGGAATTGTAAAAGTTCCAACTGGTAATGTGTTTCGTGGGCCTGTCACGAAGGGACAAAAAAGTAGGAGAGAGGGGGAATAAAGAGTAAAGCTGTGGAACCTTAGCAGCAATCTCAATGCACAGAGGGGACATTTGCGTTTGTGTATAGTTTGATGTCCGCAGAACCTGTTCTCTCTGGACATCACAGAATGGATGGGAAGGGGCCCCTAATTCTGTCGCTTAGCCACGTGCCAGGTGTGACCTCAAAGAGCTCGACTTTCCAAGTCCTGCCTCGAAACCGCACTGTGCAGTGAGCGTTTGTCACGCAAGTGCCTTCTGTGGCAGCTCACGTCGCCTGGCAACTTTCACCCACTCCTCAGAAGGTGGTGGCTCCTCATGGGCTTCTGCGTTTGAACTTGTGATCAGGAGGTGAGAAATCCTAGATTCCATTACTGAGTCCCTTAGCTCTCCGGGTCACCCTGATAGAGCTGCGACGCGGAGGGTCACGTGTGGCAGGCTGCCTTGGCTCGTGATGAAAAGTTACACCACACGGAAAGCAGATCCCTCCGTGCGAATCCCACGATGCCAGCTTGGCAATTAATAGGACCGGCTTTCCTGGGGTGGGGGTTCCGCACCGCCAAGCTGGGAAATCTATCTGAAGGTGGCGGGTTCACAGCAGAATTCCCTCTGTAGTCTCTTGTCGGTGCCTCTCATACCAGACGGGCCTTCTTTCGTTGGGGGCACGGGGAGCCCTTCTAATAGGTAGCCTGCAAGCAATCAGAGGGACACAAGTGACGATTTGGGCAACTTGGACGTTGCAAGATGCATTTTGACGATAATGGCAAGGGTATCAACCCACAGGTGGTCCTTCCATCTTGAGTCTTCCGAGGGTGGGAAAAAATAGCCCTGTCAGAGGCCAGAGAGGCTTGGAGTCGGTTTGTGAGTAAAGGCTTTATGAGAACCGAGAGAAAGCCATCTGGTCCTGGGCCTCTGCCAGGCTGAGGACACTTGAAGCTTCTTGAGTTTCTGCGGTGAAGATGGGGCTATCCAGGGAACAACGTGTGCTCGGGAATGGCGAGGAGCTAGAGCTCCGTGAAAAAGTGGGGAGGAGGGGCAGGAGGTAGCTCAGGGGGACAGCGCTTGCCTGGCATGCATGAAGCCCCTCCTTCCATCACCAGCACTACAGAGAGAAAGGGTAGTGAGGCTGAGATAGCCCTTTACATGGAGAGAGAAGAGAGACAGACCATGAGGCCAGAGCAGCTGCTCCAAGGACGCAAAAGGGAGTAACTTACGGTTGCAATTTAGCATTCCGGGTTGCACTGTCATCTGGGATCTGGGATCTGCAGTGGAGGGAGAAAGAGACCTTGCGGCCCCAGCACCTTCTCTGAGGATGCGAAAAGTAGTAGTGTATGGCTGCACCTTAATAGGCCTGGTTGCCCTGTTGCCTGGGATCTGCGAATCAGCAAGAGGAAATTGGCAATGTAGAAGACTGTCAAGTAATCCTTGAAGATAGCGATTGCATTCATAAACTGAAAGTCTATTGTTGTTAGGTGCCGTCAAGTAGGTGCCTGACTCATAGCGACCCTATGTACAACAGGCTAAATACTACTGAGAGTGCTTCTTTGCTATAGAAAGGAGCTTTTAAGGTGAGCGTTCATACATTCCTTTCACAGATAATCGTAATCGGCATTGATTATAGGAGAGGTGGAGTTTTCTAGTTTATGAAACTTGCTGCTGTTGTTAGGTGCCTTCAAGTCTGACTCATAGCAACCCTCAAATGGTTTTCAATGGCTGATTGTTTCGGGATTGCTTCAGGAGAGGACTGCCACACCCTCCCATTTTGTTGGTGCTGGGGATGGAACCCAGGTCCTCAGAGAGTACAGAGCAGCCCTCTACCAACTGAGCCAAACCCCAAACCGTGAAACTTATAGGCCAAACTAAAACCTGGTGACCTATTTCATGAAGTTAACTGCTGCAGAGTTGGCATTCACCCTCTAGAGAGCCCCTTGTCCCCCCAGAGCAAAATAAGATAATATGTATTCATGGTATTAAAAAATTGAAATGAAGTCATCCAGGAGCGGCCTCCTGAGGAAGAAATAAAAATGGATAGGAACACTGGTTAGAAATGTTGCTATAGATTAAGACTATGGAGGCAATTAATATTGAGGAAAAAGTCAATCTAGCAAGGTAAGAAATTGAAATATTTATATAAAAAGTTAAATAAATCCCATTAGGCATTACCCATGTGGACATATCTCCATGTAATTATGGAGTCCGCTAACAAAAGCAAATTTCTTTCTCCCTGGCTCCATCTCCAAGGCATTAGAGTTGGCGGAACGTCTTTTCATGGGGAAGTAATTTAAATAGATAGGGAGCGAGTTTGGGGTCGCTGCAAATTTTTCTTATTCAATCGGTCAAAAATATGACTCCCAGGGGCAAAGAGAAACAGCTGGAGAGAAGGAAACAGCCAAGGGCCTCTGGGTACCCTGTATGTCCTCAGGAAACTTCATTAGGAAACATGGCGGGAGACACTGGGGCGGAGGAGCCACAAAGCTCACAAAGCCCTTTAGGACTTGGCCAAAGTCATTCAAATAGACCACCTATTTGTGTCATACCACAAGCCAGTGAGACTAAAGCAATATGTTGTTGTTGTTGTTAGGTGCCGTCGAGTTGGTATCCGACTCATAGCGACCCTATGTACAACAGGCGAAACACTATTGTCAGTGCTTCTCTGCTGTTCATAGGGTTCTCAATGGCAGATTGTTTTTTGGGAGTGGGTTGCCAGGTCCTTCTCCCAAAGCAGTATATACCTGTATATATTTTTATGGTGCTGGGAATCGAACGTATGTCCTCGTGCACAGTAGGCAAGCGCTCTACCACTCAGGCATATTCCCAGCCCTAGAGGAATATTACACGGCACGGTGGCAGATAAGAAGCTCCCAGAAGAGTGATGAGAGGCTCAGTTTCTCATGACCCCACCTGGTGGGGCTAAGACTAACTGGGGCTTTCTCCCAGGGCGGTGCTCCTTAGACCATGCTCGACATGCAAGGTGTGTCTAATTTGCTTTTCTCTGCCTCTGCTCTAAGCCCCATGCCTCCTAAAGGGAGTTTTGCGGCTGTGCTGACAGACACCACGATGAAGTCCTGATTTCTAACTTGGTCACATTTTCAGGACCTCTTGTAGTCTCTCTGCTGGCCCCTGGCGACTTCCTTTGGACTCTCAGGGTGACCATCCAAAAGGAGCTTTCCGCATGCTCTGCAAATTACACAGATGGTCTAGCCTCATCTTCCACAGAGGAAAAAAAAAAAAAACCCAGAGTTTTACCACTTGACGATTGCCTCGTTTTTCTTGCATATACTTAAATATGCGCTCTTGGCAGCCCACATCCTCTCCTTTCCTTCTCTGTTATACTCAAAGCTTATTGAGGTCAACCCCTTCACCTGAACACCCGGCTCCCTCCCGCTTCTACCTTTCCCCTTCTGCTGTCTTAATTTCTTTTGGCGTATTCATCTAAGTCTGTAGATGATCTCCCATTCCCACCATCTCTGGTCCCCGAAATTAACCTTCTCTTGATGTTGCCTTCCATGCCCTCGCATCAACACCCTTGCCCCCCACTTTCTCTGAAGCCATAACAATTTAGCTTTTATCCCAACACGTTACTGAAATGGCTCTGGCTAAGGTCACCACTGACCCGATTTTCAAATCTAATGACCTACTTTCAGTCTTCTTCTGTCTTGATTCTTTAAAGCAATTGCCTGGGTTGACAACTCCGATATTTTGAATTCTTTTCCTGCCTTGGCTTTATTTCCTTCGTTTATTCATTCCCTTAATGAATATGTGAGGATCCCTACTGTGTGCTAGGGGTCCTAGTCGAGATTCCAGAGACACAGCAGGGTAATGTATTCCAGTGGAAGAGGCAGGCAACAAATACCTATGGAAATGAGTAGAGAGCATCATGCTGGATAATGAGGAGGCTCAAAAGCATCTTCTATTGCTGGCCACTACTGTCTCTTCTGATGCCTTTGAAAGTCTCTCTGGTTCTTCTCCTGTCTGGGTCTTTGATGTTGACCCCAGGGTAACAGTGTGTCTTCAGTGTTGCTTTTGCTATGTGATCTTCGAGGCTCTCTGCTAATTATATCTGCAGTTAGGTTTCCATCTTAGATATGGTTCCAAAGGTTGGATTCTTCGATCCAGTCATTTGCTGGACAGTTCCCCTGGGGTGCCCTGTCCTCAAACTTACCAACTACAGACTGACAGCCTTCTGTCTTTCAGGTGCTCTCTGGCTAGAGTGGACATCATCTCATCAGCCTCTTAATCTAGAAACTCCTCCCTCCTCCCTACTGTAACAAATGGCAAGGACAGTTGATTCTGTCCTTTAAAGGCTCTGGGGCTTTGCCTTAATCTTTGTCAGGATCTGCACCTAAATTTGCTTGTGTCGTCTTTTCTGGATGCTTGCCTTCTAGCTGGCTTCCCCAACTTCAAGGCTCTCCCTCCAATCCACCCCTCACCTTGCCGCCAAAATTACCATCCTAAAACTCCTTGATTTTGTCTGTTCCCAAGTTTATAAGACTCTCTTGATATCCATGGCCGGTAGCAATGTTTTGAGAACTGTAGGATGCAACTGAGTTGTGGCTCTTGAGAACATTTTTTGAGGGGTGCAGTGTTCTGTAATAGGAAATGGAAAATATCCAGGTGAATTTCACATAGAAAGGGTAGGGGTGGTTTTGTTAATCTTTTTTTTTTTTTTTTTTTGGCAGTAGTGGGGGTTGAAC
The DNA here is from genome assembly GCA_007922755.1 of Pedetes capensis. Classification (NCBI taxonomy): domain Eukaryota; kingdom Metazoa; phylum Chordata; class Mammalia; order Rodentia; family Pedetidae; genus Pedetes; species Pedetes capensis. The sequence goes on from VMDO01005345.1 coordinate 96,045, forward strand.
CCAGGGCCTTGCACTTGCATGCTCTGCAAGTGCTGGACCACTGAGCTGCACCCCTACGCCATTTTTTTTTTTTTAATTTTTGAGATTGGGTCTCGCTAAGTTACCCAGACTTCCTCTGGTCTTGCACTTGTGATCCTCCTGCCTCCGCCTCCCGAGCTGCTGGGATTACAGGCGTGTGCCACTGCGCCCTGCAAGTTTTGTTAATCTTTAGTTTCTATTATAAATGTGTGCATGGAAGGCACTATGTTGTGATGTAGAGTGCATGCTTTTGTCAAAGTTTTTAAGGTGCTGGATATTCCTTGCTGTTAGGTGCCCTTGAGTCGGTGTCCAGCTCATAGTGACCCTACGTACAACAGGTGAAACACTATCATCAGTGCTTCTCTGCTATTCATAGGATTTTCAATGGTGGACTGATTTTTGGGAGTAAGTTGTCGGGTCCATCTCCGAAGCCTATAGCACCTGGCATTCCCAGGCGGTCTCCCATCCAAGTCCTAACCAGGCCCAACTTCTGCTTAGCTTCCGAGATCTGACGGGATAGGATGCCCCAGGGCTATGGCTGCAGGCAGGATACTTCTAAGATACCGTAAATTCTTTTTCATGGCACATAAGGCCCCTTTCAGTCCAGCCACAATCTTCCTTAACGGGTTCCCACAAGAAAGCTCTTCCCAGGTGACATGGACAGGGAGTCTCGCTGTCTCTGCCCATGCCTGGCTCTCCCTGTTCCACACCTTTGCCCCTCCTGCCTGCAGGGTGCTTTTCTTTTCTGCAGGGCAAACTCTCCTTGCTTCCCTGGCTCTAGTTTCCTTCCCTGGTCTTCCCTGTTGTTAGGTGCCATGGTGTCAAGTCCAACTCATAGCGACCCTATGCACAACAGAACGAAACTCTCCCCGATCCTGTGCTATGCCCGGCCCTATGTCTTGGCTTCTCTGCTACTCCTAGGGTTTTCCATGGCTGATTGTTTCAGGGATGGGCTGTGATGTCCATCTCCCATTTTTTTTTGCGGTGCTGGGGACTGAACCCAGGGCCTGAGAGTGAGGGAGGGTTTTTTGTCCCTTCCTTCCCAAGTGTCTCTAGGCTTCCTGATCTCCCATCAATAATGGCCCTTTTGGAAAGTGGTTTAAGTTGACAGATCATCTCTCCCTCCATAGGCCATGAGAGGGTGGGATGGGAAGTCAAACCATCTTTGCCTCTTTGTGCCTGGGACACAGAACTCAGGAAATGTGTGTATGTGTGCGCCCATGCGCGTGAGTGTGTATGCGGTACCACAAGATGCACATTAGTTTTACGGTGGGGTAACATGGATGTGTGCGCGCCAGCTCACATCCGAGTCCTGTGACAACCTTTGGGTATTTGCCACCTTGCCCAGTGCCCTGGAGGCCAGAAGCTGGCCACGGGGTATGCTGTGCCACCATTCCAGGCTCCACTGGTGACGACTGGCAGTGAAATTTGGCATGCATTTTGTCATGTGCCAGTACCAACAGGACACCAGTATCTGTCCTTGCGCTGCGTCTCATGTCACTTACGGAGGTCAATGGCTGGTGGTGTTAGGTCCAGTGTCAATTATGCTCTGTCCTCCTAAAGCCTGAGATTGACTCCACCATGGCCTGAGGCTGTTGTGTACTTGTGTACCTAATGATAAGAAAGACACAGTTCCATTTTTGTCTGAATGAATGCAGCTTAGAGTCACCCCTGCTGGGCTGGGATTTAGCTGAGTTGGTAGAGCGCTGCTCTGCAGTCTCTGAGGTCCCGAGTTCGATTCCCAGCACCACAAAAATGGGAGAAGGATGTGGCAACCCACTCCTGAGGCAATCCTGAAACAGTCAGCCATTGAAAACCCTATAAGAGTGGCTATGAGTCAGACACGACTCCATGGCACCTAACAACAACGATAAGAGTCACCCCAGGAAAGAGAGGCGAGATGTTGGCCTGAATCTCTTCCTGTTACATTATTCTTACTTCTCAACTACTTGTGAATGTTTTTGGTTGTGTTTTAGAACATAGGTCAGCTATGCTATGCTCCAAGATCAAAGAATGCCAAGAGTGTCCTTCCCTGGGAGAGAATGGGCACCCATCTACTTTCACCTGAATAATCTTCTAGCATGATGACCTTTGACTAAATACTTGTGTTTAGTTACTTTTAGTTTTGTTCTCTGTAGACTGAGGACACATAATTTCCCTTGTAGTTTTTTTTTTTCCTCTTTTTATTCCCAATACCTGGGGAGGAGCCCTGAGCCTCACACATGCTAGGCAAGTGCTCTACGGCCGAGCTGCACCTGCTAGACAAGTGCTCTATGGTGGAGCTGCACCTGCTAGGCAAGTGCTCTACAGCCGAGCTGCACCTGCTAGGCAAGTGCTCTACGGCCGAGCTGCACCTGCCAGGCAAGTGCTCTACGGCTGAGCCTCGCACATGCTAGGCAAGTGCTCTATGGCCAAGCTGCACCTGCGGCCCCCTTCTTATTTTTTATTTTGAGACAATGTCTTGCTAAGGCGCACCAACTGCCTTTGGCCTCAAACTTGTGATCCTCTTGCCTTCCCCTTTCTGAGTTGCTGGGATAATAGGCATGCACCACCGTGCCTAGCCCTTGTAGATTTTTTTTTTTTTTTTTAAGATCATATAGGTTAAACTGTTCTGGAAAGTGTGATGTGCTTGAAATGTGACATTTTGAAGGCAAAGAGAAAGAATAGAGAACAGAGAGAAGAAAACAAGAGGGAGAAGCCTGGGCCGTCTCATGGCTCCTTTATCGTCGGGTGCCTTTGGTCATCCTCTCCGCCGGCACTGGCCGAGGGCCTGCTCTTCTGAGACACCGGTGAGGTGAGGGATGTGCGCAGGCGTCAGGGAGACACCTATTCTGAATAGCGAGGGGCTAGAGGAGAGTTCTTAGCTCAGTTGGTAGAGCGCTGCTCTGCAGTCTCTGAGGTCCTGAGTTCGATTCCCAGCACCGCAAAAATGGGAGAAGGATGTGGCAATCCACTCCCAAGGCAATCCCAAAACAATCAGCCATTGAAAACCTTGTAAGGGTCGCTATGAGTTGGGCACGACTCGACGGCACCTAACAGCAACCACGACAAGCAAGAGGAGAGTTCCCAGTCTCGGCACTGCGGCTGCTGGGGTGGGTGATTCTTTGTAATGGGGGTTGGGGGCTGTCCTATGTACTGCCTGGCCTTTCCCACTGGATGGGGAAACCACCCCTCACCCCTCCTCCACCTATGACAGCCCCAAGCATGTCCAGACATGGCCAAATATCCCCTGGGGGACCAAATCACACCCCTCAAAGAACCACTACTCTAGCCAGATGTTCGCCAGATATCTATGGCACATTGCAGCTGGAAGGCTGATCTGATGGTGTTGGGCAGGCCACTATCTAAAGAAACTGACCCGGTGATTATTCAACAAAGGCGACTTTCAGCTCTCTCGGTAGACCCCTGACTAAACCCCAGCTAAGTGACATTTTCCAGCTAGGCAAAGGGCCAATGAGCAAGCCGGTAGTAAGCAATCTAGGAACAAAAGGCCCACGTTTATTCAGTGAGCTTTCTAGCTCTAGGATACAACCTTAGGACCACTGGGTGAGAATGGGGGTTTCATTGGGACCCCAAGGAGCAGGACAGGTGTATGCTCTGGAGAAATGAGCTCTTTGAGTAAATGAAGGGAGAGAGCTGGCGCCAATGGCTTCCTGCTTCTGTGTTTTGCTTAGCTGAAAAATGACTGGCTTGTCACTGATTTCTTCTATTTTCTAGGAAGCGCCCCATTTTCTGTACTCACCCACTACTGCTTTGCCAAGAAATAACCAGTGGGCTTTTTCGGAGAGCTGGCTGGCAATTCTTAATAAAGAAGTAGAAGTAGAGCTCTTTTCTCAAGGCTCGGAATGGAATGTCTCTATTAAACATTGCTCTCAGGCTGTCCACGCTCCCCACCTTTGCCAGAAACCTATTTGCAAAGAGCATGGCATGTAAAAAAGTCTCGTTTGTTCAGCAGATAGATTACAAAGAAGAAAATAAATGCAACATCTTTTTGTACATTTAAAAAACTTTTAAATTATTATGGTTTTAATTGACACGTACAAATCATGCATATTTATTGGGTACCATGTAATATTTGGGTATATGGATACATTTTTTCGGGGATGGGGTTTAGCTCATTTGGGAGGGTGCTGTGCTACACTCTCTGAGGACTCGAGTTTGATCCCCGGCAGCACAAAAATGGGAGAAGGACGTGGCAATTCTCTCCTGAAGCATTCCCGAAACATTGAAAACCCGTGAGGGTTGCCATGAATCAGACCTGACTTCATGGCACCTACCACCGCCACCACCACCACCACCACCACCACCACCACCACCACCAACAACAACAACAACATACATTATTCAAATCACGGTGAGGATATCTATCTCCTCAAGCAGTTATATCTTTGCAGCTAAATCATTCAAAATCTTTTAGCTTATTTTAAGTAAACAGTACGTTGTTATCCACAGTGACTACCGTGCAATAGCACACCAGAAGATCTGTCTCCCAGCTAACTGTAACTTAGTGCCTGTTGATTAACCTGTCCCCATCCTTCCCTCCTCCAATTTTCCCCAGTCTCTGGTAACCACTGCTTATGCACTCATTGTCTAGGAGACCAACTTGAAATTTTTTTGTTGATGTGCAAAATCCCCCCGTTTACAGAAGGTTGGAAAGAAGTCCATGTTGCCTTGTGATGTGGACATAAAGAAACTGTGCAAAAGGTAACCTTCCTGTGGATAGGCAAGCCTGTGCGCAAAGCAGTTCATTTGCAGTGTTGTTACCTTGCCTCCTCCATGAGGAATGATTTGGCTCCCCCGGGCCTCACTGTTAGGACCTGTAAAATGGGAATATGGACGCATCGTTTTACAGACATAAAGAATATATTTCTAAAGATCCTTGCAGCTTTCCTTATGACTGAGACTTAAAAGGTCAAAATGTTCTCTCTGAGTGTGTGTGTTATAAAAATACTCCCCCCCCCCCCTCGCTTAGCGGAGCCGGCATTCAGTGTGTTTTCCATTACATCAGCCTGGGTATTTATCTTTTCCGTATAGCGCTATTACTCTACGGTACATATTTTTCAGGTAATTATAAGATTCCTGGTGTGATAACAGTGGAGAGGGAAAAATCCATGCACGCACGCCAGACTTGGAGCAGTTCGAGCATTGCCAGCAAGATTGCGTGGCCCGTTTCTAAGCTACACATCTGCAATGTGCGCTAGACCATACTTACCCATAATGCATGGTTTTAAGGTCACTGCCGGTTATTATCTGACCGGTAATGATCGCAGAACTATACATTATGGCTATTAGGAGCCATTTTGGGACTATTTTCAGTTTCCCTTTTTATCGAGTAGCTGCTGACACCCCCAGAGTTTCACCGGGCTGCATTTCAGGAGCTGGAAGTCTCAGGCATTTCACTGGGGGGTTGGGGGGAGTTGGTATACAGCTGCTGTTTCTGTTCATATTCTGTCAAAGAGATTGAAGTTTGTTTGAAATGTTCCTTTTATTTTTAAATGGCACTTGGGACTTGTCACCTTGAGAAGCCAGATTTTTCTCTCCCTTTAAATTAGGGACTAAGATGAGAGGAGGCGTTGGATTTATTTTCTTAACTTTTTCTGAATAATTAGTTATTATGTCCTAAGGGAATCACAATGCCATTATTATATATTCCAGAATTACACAGCATCCCATTAGGGGGTTTTACCTTTCTATAAGGAGCAGTAAGGACGGGGTCCAAAGTTAACTGATTGCAAACATTTCCCTTCAATTGTGATTTAAAATCGTATTTGTTTGTGTTACTTTTCTTACTGAGAAAACAGTGGTGCTAGAGCATGAATTTGTAAGATCTCTATTTTTCAAATGTGTAAGCATTCCATTTTTGAAATATTTACTGTTAAATAAAACACCACGGAGTCATTTTTGGGTAAAAGCTCATTATTTCACTGTTAGCTGCAGTCAACTTTCATTTTCTGTATGGATTCAAATAATTATTCAGCAAATAATACGAAAGGAAGGAACCAAGACTGCGGCATCGTGACAACGTGATCCAAGATTTGAATTCTCTCCATGGAAGTGCACAGTGATATGAGTGATTTTATTCAGCCGAACAGTTGGATAGAAAGGTCTTAATAATGAAACCTCATTTTGACAGCTTTAACTGTTGGACAGCAGGCTTCATTATATTTGCCATGTTGATTTATTATTTTTAACTTCTTTTATGTATGTATGCATGCTATGTAGCGATTTCCCTTGTATCATTTTCTGCCATGGCTATGTGGACTTATGAAGGAGCATATTAACATTTTTAATGGGAGAGTTTATGTAGGAATAAGAAACAACTATCATTAATTATTATACTTGTCTAAAGTCAAGAAGAATCTACACCATATATCTTTGTCTATTTATGTAACTGTCTAATGATGGATAAATTATACCCTGGTTGTTGCAGTAAATTAGAAAATAATAATAATCCAAGCTAAGGAAGTAGTTTTATACATCTGCGTTCCACAGAAATGTTTCAGGAGATGATGAAATTTCCCCAAGACTTTGTTATTATGGCACGTATAAACCTTTGCTAATGTGTGTCATTGTGGTCCAGTTACTGAGACAGTAATTACGGTCTGGGTTATTTTAAGATGTACTTTATAATCTGTTACCATCATAGGTTTTTCTTCCATCAGAGAAATCAGATGGGTGGGTAGTTGCCGTCCATGGACCCCTCTACTAAACTAGAGGGGCATGGAGTAGTTGGAGGATGACAGGAAGATTTTTTTTTAAAATATACTCTGAAATACATAATCCCAAGAAGGTTTAAATCAATGTGTTAATTGGTAAGTGATACTGTAATTATATGCATAATCAGGAAAATCTCGAATCTAGATTATTTGCTTGCTCTCAGGAAATGAATCTGCAGGGGTCATCTACTAGATTGCTTGTTTATTAAGTGGAGCCCCTGTAGTTACAACGAGCCAACTGGTCCTGCCCTCCATGAAGCATTCTTCTAGATGTTCCCAGCAGGTGTCTACGCCACAGAGCCTCGAGTGCTTATTGATCCAGATTCAAACAGTTCATTAATCTAAGCACACATTATATAGATTTTTCAATGTAATTTTGAGAGGGTTGAAAAACTGTATTGAATGATGAGATATGATACTCAAATTAGGCTTTTTATAGCACATCCCCCTTGGGATGGTAGCATTCTAACTGGGGTAGATCCTGGGGCACAAGGTGTGTAGCTCTCTCCACTTCCCTTTCAGTGGGTGGTTACTTAGGAAGCTTGCCCAGTATTGCTCTTTCTTAGTATTATTTTTCCCTTTCCTGTTTGGCATAATCACTGAGAATCCCCGAGCAGTGCCAGGAAAAAAAAAAAAAAAGAAGAAGAAGAAGAAAGAAAGAAATCAGCTCTAGAAATATAAAGCCTGAAAAACATCACATGGGGGGGGGCAAACCATTTTCTTTTTATGATGTTCTCACCTTTCTCATGAATATAGTAAGTTTCCCTAAGGTTTTTCCATTTCTTCTCAAGATCTTTCGTTTATTTGTATACCAGGTAATTTCAACATATTATTATTATTATTATTATTATTATTATTATTATTATTACTGACATACAGTCTTGCTATGTAGCCCAGGCTGGCATTGAACTCTCTATCCTCTTTGCCTTAGCCTCCTGAGTGCTGGCATTACAGGTGTGTACCACCAAACCCAGCTCAAATAATGTATTATTATGATCTTAAAACAACAAAGCCCGCACGCAGCCATACCACTGTGATGTCTAATCCTGTCAGATCTCTGGAAACTAAGCAGGGTGGGGCCTGGTTAATACTTGGTTGGGGGACCACCTGGGAACACCAGGTGCTGTAGGCTTGGGAGAAGGACCTGGCAACCCACTCCCCCAAAAACAATCAGCCATTGAAAACCCTATGAATAACTGAGAATCACAATAGAGTTTTGCCTGTTGTAGTAGGGTTGCTATGAGTTGGACATGGACTCAATGGCACTTAACAGCAGCAACAACAGCGAAACAACAAAGTGAAGCCTTAAGTTCTGTGAAAGGTGTTAGAAAGTATCATTGTCCATATCTCAAGTTCTCTCATTAGGGCCGCCATTTTTTATACCTTGGTCTGAACTAGGGTAATGTTCTACTATTTTTGTTGGTAAAGCAGGGAGGGTTTTACCTTTCCTTGGCCTGTTGCATATGTTGTTAGTTTCTTTAATCTGGAATGTCTTTATAGCCTCTGTTAGAAGAGAGGCTGGGACAAGTAACTATCTTATCATACAAATATGCAAATACTGGCTTATTTCCTAATAGAAAAAGCAGCAGCAGTCAAGGAGAGAATAACTTGTCAAGGAGAGAAGTGTTTGAAAAGGGAAAGGCTAGAGGCCACTAAACATCCCTACCTTCATCACCCCAGTGTGGCTCATGGTATCTCTTGCCTCAGCAGTCATATTCTATCAACAAAGCTAGATTACAAACAGAATGTTTCCTTGATTAGCAAAAAATATGTATTTAGTTTTGTTTTTGTCTGCAGCCATAGCACCCTAGCATCTGATCCCACCTGACCTCTGAAGCTAAGCAGGGTCAGTCTGGTTATTCTTTGGTTGTGAAACCATCTGGGAATACCAGATGCTATAGGCTAGGGAGAAGGACCTGGCAATCCACTCCCGAAACAATCTGCCATTGAAAGCCCTAATAGCAGAGAAGCACTGACAATAGTGCCAGACATGGCAGTGTTGGGGAATGTTTTGTTCTGTTGTACATAGGATTGCTATGAGTCAGACCCAACTTGATGGCACCGAACACCACCAAGAAGAAGTTTTATTTTATTCTACTAGTTGAATTGAACTGTGTTATCACATTGTCCCTGGATCTCATTTGAAGCAAATTTGACATAAGTCTGAATGGTCTGAGTCATCTGGCAGCCCTACCATGACCCTCTCATGTGCTAGGTAATTTCAGACAATGTATTATTATTATTATTATTATTATTATTATTATTATCATCATCATCATCATCATCATCATCATTTGCTTCCCTAGAGAAAGGGACACAAATGTAGGCCTTGGTTTGGGGCAACCAGGTCATTGGTTTGTCACCAGACACATGGTTACAGCAAGCTGGTGAATGCGGTGTTAGGAGATCAACCAGTTGTCTACGGACCTCCAGAGAGAGTGGCAACAAGTTTTGCCTGGGTGAGTGTGAGGATTCCCAAAGAGGTGATGTTGAGCTGTCATTCAATATGTATGTATATGGCATTTTCCAAGGTTTGGGAAATTTTCTGGAACTGTTCAGTATCTGTAACTGTATAATAGGGGCTGTATTTTAATTTTATTTTAAACCTTAGGTGGCTATGCCTCCTCACCTTAGTGAATTGGCTTGAGCAGCGGCAATCCTGCTGACCTGTTGGATTAGAATGCTATCATGCTTACGGATGTTTAACTAGTGGGGTGCAATTTTGCTTACCTATGCATTTACAACTGATTAAAGCTTTATTTCCAGAGCCTACCCATTGTTTCAGAAGTAATTTGTACAGGATTATGGAGGTTGCTGTGTTACCTATTTATGCTAAGCTTAACATATTCCGTACCCAAAGTATTAAGTTCTGGGGTTATTAAAAACAATTTGACTTATGTGGCCGTAGTTCTCTATCAGAACAAATTTTCATTTTAAAGGAGAACATAATAAAAAGGCATGTTGGAACCTTTCATTTACTATTCCATAATTTAGGGTGTAGGCATGTCTGAGTTAATAAGGGAAGGCGTACTCCAACAAGCAGATTTAATTCTGAGACATAAAGCGTGAGAATGAAAGAGTAAAGTTTAGGAAGGTCTGGACATGGGAAACACGTTAATAAGAGAATCTAAACTGGAAATGGATGACCTAGTCAGCTTTGGCCATTATTCTGCATATATCCACACTGGCCCCAAATATCTACATCATGGGGCCTTTCAAAGTCCTCTCTCTTTGGCTAGCTGTCTTATAAAAGGTCAGAGAGTTAATGTCTTGGGTTTTGTGAACCATACAGTTTCTGTCACAACTATTCAATGATGCTATTGTAGCACAAATATAGCCATAGATGGTCCATAAATGAGCGTTTGTGGCTGTGTCCCAGTAAAACTTTATTTGCAAAAACAGATGGTGGGCCTGATTTGAACTATGGACCATCATTTCCTGACTCATGATTTAGGTCATTGTTTATAGGAACTTCAATCCTTTTGTTGCTGCTGTTATGATATTGCTTAATCTGAGTAGCATCTGCACTATAATTGACTTAGTTTTCTCTTTTTTATTGACTTACTTTGTTTTAAAAATTTATTTGATAAGGAACTCTATATCACTAGTATGGAAAAGTAGTATTATGTGTCATTAATAAAGGATCACTACAAATTAAATGCAATGAAGACCAAACAATACAGTCATGCCCTAATTGTATGTTTTTTTTGTTGTTGTTGTTGTTGCTGTTAAGTGCCATTGTCTCGGGTCCAACTCATAGTGACCCTATGTATAGCAGAACAAAACACTACGTGACACTGTGCCATGCCTGGCACTATATCTGGCAGTGCTTCTCTGCTATTTGTGGGGTTTTTGGTGGCTGATTGTTTTGGGAGTGGGCTGCTGGGTCCTTCTTCCTAGTCTGTTTTAGTCTGGAAGCTCAGCCAAAACCTGTCCACCCTAGGTGGCCCTGCTGGTATCTGAGATACCAGTGGCATAGCTTTCAGCATCACAGCAACAACACACAGTTGTAGTACTGTAGCAACAGTACTACAAACTGGCAGACATGCAGGGGACTAATTGTGTGCACACCGTATTTTGGGAAACATTGACTAAGGCTGTGATCAGTAAGAAACAAGATGGCTTAAAATCAGCCTCTCAGATTTGGTGACTGTCCTTAGATATCTTAAAAGAATACAGCCAGGCAGGCATCACCCTAGAGGCGGTGGCTGAAGAAGGCATAAGGACTGCTGCATGGAAGACCAGATCATTATGTGACACCGAGAGGGTTCCCCGGCTAGGGTTGTTGGATCAAATACAGAACATCCATTAAACTTGAAATCCAGGTCAACAACAAATGATGTTACAGTATAAGTATTTTCTAAGTAATATTTGGCACATATTTATACTAAAGCCACCATTCATTTTTTTTGATGTGAAATTAAAATTTAACTGATGTCTTATTTTTTTTTCCCCTAAGTCTGGTGCTGCCGTCTGGATGCGTCCCTCCCACCCCTGCCCATGTTGAAACCTGAATTCCCAATTTCAATAATAAGAGAAGGTAGGGCCTTTGGGAGGCGATTCTACTGTCATAAATGGGATTAGTGCCTTTATATATAGGTTTGAAAGAGCTATCTTGCTTTTTTTTAACCATGTAAAGACAGCTCCAGTGCCATCTATGAACCAAGAAATGGGTCCTCACCGGAAACCATCTTCCAGTGCCTTGATCTTTCACTTCCCAGACTCCAGACTGTGAGAAATAAATTTCTGTTGTTTATAAGCCACCCAGCCTAGGGTGTTTTGTTATAGCAACCTGAATGCAGTAAGACATCTGGCAACTACACCATGGCCCAACAACAAGGATCAGTTTGAGGATGTGCCAACTAGTGGTGGAGCTGGTGAGTGTAGAATGTGGTCAGGGAAGCACCAACTTGGCCTACTTAAAACTGAGCCCACAGCAGATCTCAGAAGGGAGCACACTGGCCTGAGCAGGAGATATGGGTCAGAAGTCAAGGAGGATTCTTGTGACTTGGAATCCAAGCCAGGAGTTTTCACAGGATCAATTTCCGCACCAGAAAACCACCGGAGGGTTATGAAGAAGGATGTGTGGCAGGGCAGAAACTAATCTTTCAGGGAACCTCAGTGGTAGCCTATTTATGTAGCTACATCATGCCTTCAGTGCTCTGGAAAAATAATCAAAGGAGAATTTAGAACTGTTCTCGGATTGTCAGTTTCTCATCTAAAAATGTTAATGTACATTAAACTTTTAATTAAAAAAAGCATATCCCATCACAAACTATTTTTAATATGGAATATTTAGCGGTGATGCACACATTCTGTTCCGAGCGCCATCAGGCTATTAACCAGAATAATTGGGGTTTAAAAATGAATTGAATTAGGTTGTGTACCCTCAGGTTAAGTCCCCTCCCCCCATCACATTATTTAAACTGTCATCTTTACAAGGCTCATGCGTGTTTTTGGTCGTTCTACGCAGGGTGAAGTCGCAGTTTGGTTGTGCATTGTCTGATGGCATCAGAAATGTCAGCAACCGGCAGAGACATTTATGGAAAACAGAAAAGAGGAATCTCATTACGAGTCTTTAGAGCCTATTCTTCCTCTTCCTTTTTGCGTGAAAATAATCCTATTTATATCGTCTCAGGTCTTGAAGACTTGAAAGGGCACAAGTTTGCCTGGATTTAGACTAAATAGTTGTACCCATTTGTGAGTTTGCATGTGGATGCATTTGGACATGAAAACCTAAAGTTGGCAGGAATTTTTCTATCCTCTTTTGTCTCTTTCGGGTGATTTGGATGTGATTATAATCAGGAAATAGTCTGAATGTGATAGGATCCTGATGATTCCTAATTCTGGCTGTCACGTGCACCAGCCACTTCTGCTTTCTCTTCGGAAGTGAAGAGTCAGCAGGCAGAAAGTTGCCTTTTGAGACGGAGGAGAACGGGTGCACGCCTAGCTCACCTGGCCACTAGGTGGCACTGCCGCCACAAGGAAGTGTGGTCACAGTTACATAGTTCGGCTGTGGCATTAAGGAAGTTCTCCAAGGCTGAAGTTGGAAGAGGACAGTCTGGGGTCTCTGGCTTCCCTGGACTGTAGGGCTCCTTGGATTCTGTCGCACACTCTGAGTACCCAGGATGCTGCTGAAAGCGAGGAGGGTTACTGGGTTAAGACGCGTGGTTACCTGTCTAGTAATGTGCGCAGGAACGCATATGCGTTGCAGGTTTGCTAGAGATGGGCGTTGGTTGGCGAGCGGACACGACTGTCACATTTCCATGGCTTTTGAGCTGGATGGCCGACTCCAGCTGAGCAACAGATGGTCTCCTGACTCCTACCTTTTTCTTTGGTGTTTATGTATTAGAAACGTTCTCTTAGTAGAGACGACCAACTTCTGGAAGCTGGTAAATGTGATAGCATCTCTGCATGCCAGCCTCCTTTCCCAGTTGTTGTTGCTGTTTTGAATCACTAAGGAGAACAAGGGCTGGGATTTAGCTCAGTTGGTAGAGCACTGCGCAGTCTCTGAGGTCTCGAGTTCAATTCCCAGCCCCGCAAAAATGGGAGAAGGGCCTGGCAATCCACTCCCAAAGCAATCCCGATACAGTCACCATTGAAAACCCTATGAGGGTCTCTATGAGTCGGATACCGACTCGATGGCACTTAACAACAACAAGGAGAACAAAGATACTATCCCAAAGTATATATATATTTTTTGTCTTTTTCTTTTCAAACAGAAGCCAAGTATTTCAAATTTAGAAACCGCACTAGCGCCTCAATGAAGAAAAGAAAGCAAGGCAAATCCAGTAAGAGTGTCAGGGTGGAAACTGAGGAACGCTAATACGGGTTGCTCTCAAAACCGAAGCATTCGGGCAGAGAATTAGCAAAGATGTCTCCTAATGAGTGAAAGATGTGAGCCAGTTTGGAGTTTGCCTGGTAAAATACAATTTGCTATCAAGTGACTTAAGGAAAAATTAGGGTTTTGGTAATTAATGGAAATGGTAATGGCTATGTTTGTTGTTGTTGTTGTCAGGTGCCACTGAGTTGCATCCCACTCATAACGACCCTATGTGCAACAGAATGAAACACTTTTAACTGTGATAAATGTTTATTCCCAATACTGTGCCATGCCGGCACTATGTCAGTGCTTCTCTGCTATTCATAGAGTTTTCAATGGCTGATTGTTTCTGGAGTGGCTGCCAGATCCTTCTCCCATTTTTGTTGCGCTTCTGTTGAACTCAGGGCCTCAGAGTGTGCAGAGCAAGCACTCAACTGAGCCAATCCCCAGCCCAGTGGCTACATTTGTTGTTGTTGTTGTTAGGTGCCGTCAAGTCAAGTCCGACTCATAGCGACCCTCATAGGGTTTTCAATGGCTGACTGTTTCAGGATTGCCTTGGGAGTGGGTTGCCACGGCCTTCTCCCAATTTGCGGTGCTGGGAATTGAACTTGGGACCTCAGAGACTGCAGAGCAGCGCTCTACCAACTGAGCTAAATCCCAGCCTGTGGCTACATTTAGGCAGGTCCTATTAGGTGCAAGACACTGTTGTATAATCCTTTAGTCTCAACCTGGATCTATATAATAGATATTAACAACCCATGTGGCACATAAAGAAATGGCAGTGATGGTAGGGCAGTACTTGGCTTCCGTTCTAATACCTTTAAAAGCTCTGAGTGGAATTAGGCCTGTGCAGTTCCCATACTTGTGTCTCCCTGCTTAGGAAATGACTTGATGACGGGACCTGAAGGTAGAGACAGTGTCAACGTTGCTTCTCATTGCAGCTCCGGGGCTTGCCATGGTGCCTGGCTGGCTCCCAGTGGGATTGTGCTGTGTATTTCTTCAACCAGGACATGAGTGCGGCGGGAGAACCGGAAGTACTTCATGGTGCTTCATTAGAAAACGAGTTCCCCCTTGACGTACAGAACGGAATGATAGCTTAGATGTGGGTGTCCCTTTCCAGTTTAGAAGGGCAGGAGCACGTGGATCTCCTTCAACTCAGCTTCAGGACCTGAATTTGCTGGGGCAGGAGTGGCTTCCAATGGTACAAAGTGAGGAAGAGGAATCTGTGGGGTTGAGGAACTTTCGTGAGGCTGAGCTAGGAGAAGCCAGGTTTTCTGAACGTAGACTAAGAGGTCTTGGAGGAGGCCCCTGCTCCATGGACACCTCATGTAGTTTTTATAAATTAAAATTGTGTGGGATGAATAATATCTGTACTATGTTTAGACATATCTGTTATACATGCCTACAGGAAGACCAAAATAAGTAATCTGAGTGGAGGGGAAGTGGGAGAATAGGCATAGAACCTATTTCACTTAAAATATCTGTTTTTGCGCCAGGCGTGGTGGTGCATGCCTGTAATCCCAGTGGCTCTGGAGGTGGAGGCAGGAGAATGGTGAGTTCGAGACCAGAGGCAGTCTGCATAACGTAGAGAGACCCTGTCTCCAAAAGTAAAAAAATGGGCTGGCGGTGCAGCTCGGTGGTCCAGCACTTGCACAGCATGCAGGTGCAACGCCCTGGGTTCAAATCCCAGTACTGCAATAAATAAATAAATAAATAAATACATAATAAAAATTTAAAAAATCTGTTTTTGAACTTTTAACTATAATAAATGTTTATTCTAGAAAATTTAGAAGATACAGATAAGCAGGGTGAAATACGATGCCCCTCACTTATCTTTCCCTTTTAGAGATAAACATTTCTATAATCTGTAGTTTCTTTTCTACGCATGTGTTTTTAAAAAGAGCTCTTGTTTTGTAATTTGCTTTTGAAGCAATGTATCGTACACATTTTTATGTGTCGATAAATTATTTCTACACCATAACTTTTAATGGCTGCAAAGTGATCTGCAAGACGGACATATCATAATTTATTTAACCAATCCCTTCTTGTTGGCCATTTGGACTGTTTCCAGGTTTTTACTATCATAAAGCAACAGAACAATGAACATCCTTGAATACGTATCTTTGTGCAGTTGATCTTGACCCACCGTCTTAGAGATGAATGTACACAGACCCTGAGGGGCTATGGAATTCAGCTGACAGGCAGAACTTGGACCAGGTCCTCACATCCCTGACTGGCTCCTTCTTGGCTACGTCAGTGGGAGGTCACAGAACCCGTGAGGGATTCTGTGCTAGTCCAAGGGAGGAATGCCTGAGGTGCTGGGGGCCCTTCACGAAATGAACTGAGTTAAGGGACCCCCAGAAAGGAAGCTCAAACACAGCAGCTACAGTGACTTGATTGCTTTAACACTATCAATCGCCTTCTTTCTTTTCCTTCTTTCTTTTTTTAATTACTAAATGTTGATGGGGGTAGAGAGTAATAAGTCTTTTGTTAATACCCAACATGCAACTGTGAAATCACTGTTGCCTGCACATTTGTCCACTTACACATTTTACAGAAGTGTAGAAACTAAAGAAGAGGAGGAAAGAAGAAAGGAAAAAGTGGGGCTTTTAGTTAATATGTACTAGAAATCATATGTGATCATCGGTTATATTCTCACTGACTTTGGCCCTTTCCCCTATTTTTTCCTATGTATTCATATGTTGTTGTTAGGTGGTCTCGAGTGGGTATCCCACTCATAGCAACCCACCGTACAACAGGTGAAACACTATTGTCAGTGCGTCTCTGCTATTCATAGGGTTTTCAATGGCAGATTGATTTTTGGGAGTGGGTTGCCAGGTCCATCTCCCAAGCCTACAGCACCTGGTGTTCCCAGGTGGTCTCCCATCCAAGTACTAATCAGGCCCGACCCTGCTTAGCTTCCAAGATCTGACGGGATCAGATGCCACAGGGCTATGGCTGCAGGCATGTATTTGTATAACTAATAATGATAACTGATAAGTAGAGGGAAATGGAAGGAAGGGAGGGGGAAATAAAAACAGAGAACCAGGAGGGAAATGGAAAGAAATAAAATGTTACATATACGAATACATAGTTGCATCATATTCTCTAAAACCCTTCCTTACTTTTCTCCTATAGCATTTTATTTCTTCCCTTTCCCTCTGGTTCTGTTTTTATTTCTGCCTCCCTGCCTTCCTTTTCCCTCTACTTATCAGTTATTATTATTCAAGTTTCTATCTTCAAAT